>JAAGAY010141201.1:0-64484 GCA_011801015.1 Ardeotis arabs | reverse complement strand
TCCTCGCAGTCCCTGCCTGTGCCTTCCACAGCTTGGGTGGTGAGACAAGAGCCCTTGTTGGTGAAGACTGAGGCAAAAAAGTCATTGAGTACCTCAGCCTTCTCCATGTCCTCAGCTTCCTTCTGGAGGGGGTCTACATTTTCCTTGGACTTTCTTTTGCCCCCTACATACCTATAGAAGCTTTTCTTGTTGCTTTTTATATCCCTGGCCAGATTCAATTCCGTCAGGGCTTTAGCCTTCCTCACCCGATCCCTGGCCACTCATGCAGTCTCTTTGTAGTCCTCCCAGGCTACCTACCTCTGCTTCCACCCTCTGTAGGCTTTCTTCTTTACTTTCAGTTGGTCCAGGAGCTCCTTCCTCATCCACGTGGGCCTCCTGGCCTTTTTGCCTGACTTGTTCTTCATCGGGATGCACCTCTGCTACAGTTCCGAGTAGCACTATACCAGCTACAGACCTGTCATTTTATATCACCCTATCACGGTAAAGTTTCTTTTTTAAAATACCCCATGGATTGTACAAAATATGTCCACACATCATTTTTGGAAGTAGCAAATTTCCTCCACTGACAACAAGGCGGCCATACTGCATTGCAGTTATTGAATCATACCATAGTTTTTGTCGGAAAAGACTTTACATCTTATTCCAACCCCTCTGCCATGGGCAGGGACACCTTCCACTAGACCAAGGTGCTCAGAGCCTCATGCAACCTGGCTTTAAACACTTCCAAGGATGGGGCATCCAGATCTTCTCTGGGCAACCTGTGCCAGGGCTTCATCACTCTCATTGTAAAGAATTTCTTCCCTACGTCCAGTCTAAATCTACTCTCAGTTTAAAGCCACTACCCCTTGTCTTATCACCACCTGCCCTTGTCAAAAGTCCCTCTCCAGCTTTTTTGTAGGCCCCTTTTAGGTACTAGAAGGTCTCTTCAGAGCCTTCTCTTGGTCAGCTCCTCATCCATCCCCAGGTAGAGCTCCACGCACTCCACCTGGTCACTGACATAGAGGGTGACACACTCTCTGTCTCCCCTGTCTGTCCTTCCATTCCCACACTCCAGTCACAGGAGCCATCCCACCACATCTCCATGATGTCAATAAGATCATAGCCCTGCAGGCCTGTGCGCATCTCTAACTCCTCTTGTTTATTCCCCATGCCACGTACGTTTGCACAGGGACAGCCCATAAAGGGTCCCACACCAGAGCAGATGGAAGGAACTGCAACCTGTGGAGAGTCCACAATGGAGCAGAGCAGATTTTTGCCCAACAGAAACACAGCCCACTGAAAACCCCACACTGGAGCAGATTTTCATGCACCTCATAGGAGAGAACATACCAGTGCAGTTTTTCTCCTGTAGGCCAGCAGCACAGGGGGAGAGCCTGTGCTGGAGCATGGGAAGGGCAAGAGAGGGAAGGAGGAGCAGCTAGAAACTGCTATGTACAGACCACATCCCCCAACAACCCCCCCCAGCCCCGCCATGCAGCTCAGGTTGGTAGAGGAATCTCGAGGGAAGGAGTAAAGTTAAGCCTGGAAAACAGGGGAGGAAAGCTGTTTTGATGTTTATCTTTATTTCTCACTACTGGAATCTCTTTTAATTGGCAATGAATTAATCTTCTCCCCACTTGAGTCTTTTATGCCCACAATGGTAATCAGTAACAATCTCCCTGTCTTTATTTTGACCCACAAACCTTTCTAATCCTATTTTTTCCCCTGCCCTGCTGAGGAGGGGAATCTGACTTCCCTCCATACAACTCAAATATATTTATTCTTAATTTCAGATAGGTACTTGTGGATTTGCTTCAGAAGCCTTAGACACGTAGAGACAGAACCTACGTTATAAACAAAGAGTAGTTATATTTAGCAAAGAGACCTCAGTTCAGAAAGAAAAACATTTAACAGGCATAAATACAACACTACTAAGCAAAGGGCTTAGATGATTTCACATAGCCATATAATTTGGCAGCTCATCTCTCAGCAAACACTTATGAGCGAGCACCCTCAACCTTTCAGCAAAACACTTCATTGCCATTGATTTCAGACATCTCTTGAAGGTTCATACCCATGTCCAGGTTTTTATAATCTGTTCCCAGCTTTACAGGTTAGCAAAAGGCTGTAAACTTTCTCTGGTTTCCTCTTTCCTATTCTCAATCCAAATTAAATTACAACTGGCATTTGTAGGTGATGTTTTTCCAATGCTTCCTCCTCTAAACTGTACCTACCAAAGAGAGATGACTTTCTGCTTCTGTGGAAAACCTTGCCATGTCAACAGAACAGGACAAATGGAATGAATACTGTTCTCAGATGTAGATGTTAATATTACAGGAAAAAAATGTCTACCAAAGGCAAAACACAAAACCAGAAGTGCCAAAACAAAAGATAGTTAGAAGCTATTTATCCCAGTGGCTGTTTCTTTACAGCAAAGACACATAAAAAAAGAACTAAGTTCCAAAAGAAAAAGTGGTTGGCAACAGAATCTGCTCAAGAACACACCAATTCAAACTGAAGAATAACTGCAAGATGAAAAGTCAGTACCTCAGAACAGCTATGTTGATTTGTGTACAGGAAGAAATAAATTAGAAGTTCAAATTTTCAGCTTTTCTATGGTTTCCTTAGAAGTTATATAAAAAAATACCCTGCACAGTCACCTGGAAGCCTTGGTATAACAGTCACTGAAACAAAAGCACAATAGTATATAGACATTGAAGGTCTGTTGACACCACCATGATTAGCACTCTAGAGAAAGAACCAGATTTTAGCCCCGTATACACTATCCAGACCTTTGACCCAAGTAGCACAAATTAGAAAAGTAGAGTACCTATGCTAGAGGTTACTCAGACAGCTTTGGTGTGCTCCTTACCTCCACGTGACCTAGACAGATCAGTTGAATCATTCAAATGATTCAAGAGTCTACATACAAGATGCATCAGCATTAAATCACTCTCCTAACATGGCTGAAATCAGGGAACTCTTTTCTACAGTGATTGCTGAGACATTCCAGGAGTTATTTAGGACTTTGCTTGAAGTTACCATATTGTTCCTCATTAATATGCAGGAAAAGACACAGGCCAGCCAGGTGTATTTATTGAAGAACGCATATTGAAATAAAGCCATAAAATATGCTTTAGCATCCAACCTTGTGATGGTTTGTATTATCAAGTAACACCACATTGGTGCTAGGTATTATTTTCATCTCAGAAAAACAGGTATACTAAGATTATTTTTTTTTTTTAAATATGCCTTTGAAGGATAACTGGTATAGCTAAAAATGAGTCTGAAACTGTGCATGAAGTCCACAGCTATATATTAAGGTCACATTAAATCAGAGATTATCCTTGAGATTGTGCCAAAAATCATATTTCTGCCAGCTTCTTGTCTTCTGTCATTTCTGATTAGCGATGCAATTTGTGTCCATGTTCAATAATGACTGTTGAAGGATTCATGCTTGATGGCTTAGGATGTCATAATGAAAGTACATACTTTATTAATCCTCTCATCAACAGAAGCCACAGGGTGTCTGTCACACTTCATTTATATGCGCCAAGAGTAAATAAACTGCAGCAAATGGAAACTGTGTTTATAAATATGGACAGATGTCAAGTGGTTTATATAGTTACTTGTGCTGGTATTTCCTATTAAAGATTTTGAGGCTTTACAAAAAGCTGATAAAGCCATACTTGAAGACATCTATGTTTATATAGATATTTTCATATTAATTCTGTATACAAATTAGATAAAAATACTATTAAGTTCATGGCCAAGTAGGAAGAAATTCGTATCTCAATCTGCCTGATTTTAGGCATTCAAGTGACATATTCTGCTCAGAAATGCATCATGCAAGTTCGTAACGAGCATTTTACTTTGCAGGTAGTAGTTACCAGTACTGATCAAAGTTCACTGAGGTATAGAGCAGATAACACTGAAAGGTAAATTACGATTAACTCACTTAATAAGTGGAAAATTCAAGGCAAGTGGAGGTTATATTATTTGCTTAAATCCACGTGTTTTGCTCATGTCTCAGTTTCTTGATTTGTACCCTAATGACCTTGCAAAAGCTTGTCAAAATCACTAAGGTCTTTCCAATAACAAGTGATTTGGTGATAAAAACAAAAGTAAAAATTGAATATAATTGAATATTTGTAAGGTAAGGCACACAGGAAAAAGATAACTGCAATTTAATCTATACAATGATGCCTGAACATTACCACTCAAAATAAGACTCAGAATGTAGAATACATAGTTCTACTGAAAAAAGTGATCTCAGTAATAGTCAAAAAGCAAACTAAACACTATTCACTGACATTATTTACAAAGAAACAGAGCATAAAAGAGAAGACAATAATGCCATAATAGAAACCCATGGAGCACTTTCATTCTACCTGCTGCAGCAGCTCTGATACCATTACGGAAAAACAAAGAGTGAAAATGAAGATGATACGATGAAGACTAACACGGATGATAAGCGATAGGAAATTATTGTCATGCAATGAAAAAGAAAATAAAATAGGACATTTTAGCCTGAGAAGAAGTGACTGACAGAACAGCATGACAGATTTCTAAAAATAAATAAATAAATCACAAACAGTCTTGGGAAAGATAGTAAAGATTATTTGTTCCCTTCCCTTCTCTTCCCCCCTCCAGTATAAGAACAAAACCAGAAGATTCTTGATGCTGAAAGCTTAGATGGGTTCAAAAAGTTTTCCAAGTAAATGCTGAAGTGTAATCCATCCAGACCTAGCATTAAAATAAAAATAAGAAAATCTGCTATCCACAGTTTCTAGAGACCAGGAACATATTTGGAAAGAATTGTGTATCCTACCCCCAATTTTTATGCTTTTTACTGGGAAATCATTGTTACTTGTCTGAGACCAATGGCCTAGCAGAATGTTTCATTTAAACAAGTAATATTATTCTTACATTTTTACATACATTAAAATTTAGATTTTTTTCTGCAGGTTTCTTCAATGTTAACAGAATTTTTTTTAAAAAAAAAGAGGAAGTGTTTAACTCTTTACAGACAAATTCTCCCTAATAACTGAAATTTAAAAATCCTCTCAAAATCACTTGAGGCAGCAAATGTCACATAACTCGAGTTCAACAACAATCACTTGAAGAAAACATGTTATTGGAGTATCTTTGTGTGTGCAGAGCTAGAATAAAAATCTAGACTGAATGTAGCACAAGGCTGCAAAAACATTTCTCCATCTACCAAAGAATCAAATCTTTATTCTCTTCATAAATGTTTTTTTCTTTTGTTTATGGAGAAATATTCTTCCGGTTCAGGTTAAAAAAGGTAAAAATGGCTCTGGCTTTATAATAAATACAGTTCATCGTGGCTGTCTCATCTCTCAGGAAACTCCTGGAGGATAAAGCCTTGTACCTTTCAGTTCTTATAGCCACGAAAGAAAAGGGAAAAAGACAGCACATACACGAACAATAATGACAAGATCACTTATAATAACGCAGCCTAGAATGTCTCAAAACTGTTGTTTTCTCTACTGACATTAAAACGGAACATGGCAGCAGCCTTAAAACTGGTATTCTAGCTTTCAAAATCAAAATAAAGAGCTTTAATACAAATTAGATTTCCCTGCATTACTGACTTATTTTCATTGCATCAGGTTGAAAAACAGGGCAGAGAAGGCAGGCAAAAAAAACCCCATAACAGTGAAGAACAGACAAAGGAGAAATGACAAAGAAAAGAAGAAGAATATGGAAGACGGAAGGCAGCTTTGGAAAATGGATCAATATGATCTCATGAGATCAGAGAGTCCTGTCACATTAAGTTAAAGTCCAAGTGCTCAGCCTACAATTCGCTGGAGAAATCAGGACACAGTGAAAGGGAGCTCAGCAGATCAAGGAGGGAGGTAATTCTGCCGCTGTCTGACAGAAACTCTGCCACCTGTTACTGTGACAGGGCATAAACTACAATATAAAGTACGGCCCCGCGGTTTCTTTGGGCTATTTCTCTGCCCAAGACTCCAGTTAGTTACTATATACAAAATCCTCCTTGTGCAGAAAAGCAGGCTGCAAACAGAAAACTATTTGCCAGAAGCTCAGATGAAATCATACAATGTTCAATATGGCTGTATTTTTGTAATTGAAAAAATAAAATGTTAAATTAAATGAATAAAATAAGCCACATAAAAATAATACCTATATGAATACACATTCTACTGAACTCGAGAATGTAATATCAAATTATGGCTCAACACTCAGCCTCGCTTATCGGCAAGACAACATCCAATGGGATGGCTGTAAGCGAGGCATGGGCTTGACACCGGAGGCCCAATGGCCAGAAGCAACTCACAGCAGTGGTTAAAGAAATGCAGAACTGGGAAAAAATGGTTTTACGGGTAACAAATAGTACCCAACATAGGCAAAAGGCATCATATATAGTAAATTTGGATGTAATATGGTGCTGCAGGCCAACAAGGAAAGAGCAAGGTAGAAAAGCGTGTTAGCAAAGGTATAAAAAGTCATAAGTATAAAAAGACTGAGGAAAAAAGAAATCATCAACACCATATTCCTCACAGGGAAGGACTCCAGATACTGACAGCTTGCTCTAACACCTCCAGTACCAACACCAAAATGAAACTGCTGATCTTAAGACCTAAAGGAGCAGGGCAAGGGTGTAACACAGTGTTAGGAGAAGGTGTAGAAAGTTACAAAATGCATGCATAAATTTAAAGTGCATTAGACATTTTTCCTGCATAGATGTATCCTTTCCCTTTCTGTAATAGAGACACCTAGTCTAATAATGTTTACCCTGTGAAAACTGCAGTTAGACTAAAAAGACCTTGACTTCATATATGATGTGTTTCCCTTCACCCATAAACAAGACTGAGTGTAATAGCTTGTGTGAAGTGAATAGTTTAGAAAATCAAAAACAGAAGGAAGCATAGACATGCTCTTCGTACAGCAGTTAACAGTTTTGATTAGCTGCTCAAAGCAACAGTTGTAAAATAGTCTCATGATATCTCATATTTCAGAATTGTTTCACAACTAGCCTCCGCATCACTTAACTCCTGCTGTAGATATCTATGAAAGCATCAACAGCTATCTATAAGTTTTTATCAGTTTTATAATATGACATCTGAAGTTTAAGAAAAAATAAAAATGCAGTTCTACTGAAATTAACTTGTATTTAGCAATTAATTCAGGAAATCTGACACAATAAATGAGCTTTCCGCATCATCATTAAACCAGACCTTTATACCACACCAAGTGACAGCTCTCTCTATAAACATATTGAAGCAAAACTTTTTAAATATTCTATGAAGTTTTGTTTACTTAAAGTGACTGCTGTTAGAATAAATATTAAAGTAGTTAGATTTCATAAGTCAAATACAGAGATTTTAGCTTGTTTAGAACCAAGGAAACAACCATTGTTAAAATATTTTTGATTTTATAGTAATGATACAGAAAAGATTAGGAAAAAACAATAAATAGAAATATTCACAGTCAAGCTTTCATTTTAACAGTTTCGCTTACATTTGTTTCCTGTATTCACATTCATCCTGTGCCTGTGAGATATTAAAAACTGTATTTCTCATGCCTTTAAGGAGGAGGAGTAAAAAAACAAAACACCAAAACTCACTTAAAAGGACTGCATTCATTTTAAGAAAAAAAGAGAAAAAAAATCTAGTTTAGGTGACTTTTGCTGCTGTTATTGTGTTGTTATTTTACTACTATCAAAAATCCTACTGTGGATCTTCTCAGTCTTTTCTAAAATACAGCTGTGCTGTATTTTTTGCCAGGCTTAGGATCTCAGATTGCATAATCCCTGATCCTGATTCAGCTGATAATTGGGAAGAAAAAAAAAAAGGCTCATTTTTAACACCTTAACACATTTTTTTTTTTTTATAGGATACGTGCAAATACTCAGCAACTTCTACAGCAGCCATACTTTAAATCTATTATTTCCATGCATTAAATGCAGGCATTCAGAACTAAAAATGTTATTTTTGACACAAATGGCTGTACCACATAAATCACCAAATCAGAAGCTACTTTTTAACCACAGCCATTCACAAACACTCCTAAGCTTTGCATATTCCAGCTGGCAGTCTCTCTGCCCAAGTAATGACATTTTTAATTCTTTTCATTTATTGACTTCTCTGGTTGTCCTAACAGTAACAAAATGCTAGAGGAAACTTTAATAACACGACAGAATGTTTTATTTCACGTGTTTTTAATGTACACAGAAAAGACTTACCACATCATGAAGCAGGCAAGGGACACAGCCAGGATCTGCAGGCAACCCAATGGACCAGAGCAGTGCAAGATGCTGCCAAGAGCTCTCCACAAAGAGCCCTGGGCCCAGCCAAGGGACCAGGGGACAGAGCGGGTCACCTCGTCTGGGCAGGGCAGCAGGAGCTGGGGTGTCAACGTGGATCTGAGGTGCACCCAGAAACAAGGAGGAAGACAAACTTACCTACGCTGTGGCTCTACGAAAGGCAGCACCCATGCACAATCTGAAATGGAGCTCCTGGCAGAGGGCGGGGCCCAGGTGAGTCTCGTCAAGACAATTAAGGCCTATTAGTGACCTCAGCACCCAGATTTCTTGACTCAAAGGCTAAGAACACTCTTTCACCTGTAATTATATTTTTGTATTTCCTTTTTGGGGTTTGCTTTTAACAAGAATGGAGAATATCTCTTCTCCTCACAACATCACTTTTGGGTTAATAGAAATTGTTTGTTTGTGAATCAAAATGAAAACATGTCTTACAATTATCAAGAAAACGATCATACTAAATCTTTAGTGAATAACCATGTGCAATCATTACTTACACAAGCATCCCCAATAAAGCATTATGATTAAGTCTTGAAAGCATTTTAACTGGGATATTTTAATTAAAATGTACTTGAAAATTTTATTAAATATATTCAAGTTCCATTATAAACAAACTAGTGCCATAAATCACTTCTTTCTTTGGTTGTCTCCTGTAGATGTTTAATCAGTTTTTTTGGAGAATCATACATTTATAGTTTTCTAAATGTCTGGAAGAGAAGTGTTTCAAAAGAACTCTTAACTCAAAAGTTGTGAGAGGCTTAAACATTTATTTTTGCAAAATATTTTCCCCTTTTCTGTTAAATAAAGTGCAGAAAGGTTTAGCATACTGACAGAGCCAGTGAGGCCCTGATGATATGGGACTTAGTACTCCCTTTTGTCTCTACTGGTTAACCTTGGCCTGTTACTTTTTCCATTTCCTAATTCGTGAAATGGTAGAAATGGCACTAACTCTACTGTAAAAGCGATTAAAATGTGCTCATAAACTTCCATACTGGATGTACATACAATAATTATAACCTTAAATACAGATAATATGCTAGACTTAGTGAAAGCAGTAACAACAGTTACTGTGTTCCACTAACTTAAACTGAAGCTGGAATTTCACTTACAATAAATGTTTCCATTACCAATTTCAGAAAAATACCTATGTTTGTGTACAGATTCATGTGGACTAGGTATAGTCCTGTCTTAATATTAAATCATAGTCATAATACAAGCCTATGAAAATAAAAGAAATTTAACTTAAAATTATGTACAATAGTAATTATTTCAAAATGTTGCTTATAGATAGCATTTTTTTCTTTAGTTAATATACCTTTATTGACAGACATTTTTTCATGCAGACTGAACAGCCAGAATATACTAATTTTGCACAAATACAAGAATAATGATGCTGTAGCACAATGCTTCATATTTCTCATAAAACTGAACAACAACTGTTTGTCACTGGGTCTCAGTGAAACATAAGGACTCAAATGAAAACTTGTGAACGGATTTTACCCCAAATTAGAGTCTTTCTCCCCAAAATTTCCAATTTGTATAAGCTATACTTTCTGCCTTCAAACTGTTCTCATTAAGAAGCCATGAACTTAGAGCAGTGATTTACATAGGACTTTCAACATGAGAATATTGTTCAAAAGAATATATATGATTTAATTATGATGCTGATAGCCTTTCCTCATCTTAAAAAAACCCAAAATTACAAAGATTTATAGATAGGAGTTAAAGTTTTTTAATTTTCACATAGGTATTACTATGTTTTCCCAGGAATTCTGATTACTACAGGATATTGCATCTTCAGGGCAACATTGGACATTAGGAAAAAAATTTTCACGATGAGAATTGTAGAACAATGGAACAGGTTGCCCAGAGAGGTTGTGGATGCCCCATCCCTGGAAACATTCAAGGCCAGGTTGGATGGGGCTCTGAGCAACCTGATCTAGTCAGGGATGTCCGTGTTCCTTGCAGGGGGGTTGTACTAGATGACCTTTGAAGGTCCCTTCCAACTCTAACCATTCTATGATTCATGAGAATCTGTAGATGAAGACTACGGTAAATCCATATATGTGTTAGTCAGGAAGAAGCATGGTTTCATTTACATTATTTTCCTACTCCCTGAGTCTAGCTAAGGCTATAAATTTTTTAATTGATGTAACCATGGAAATGGGATCATAGACCCCTCCCTACTTTCTTTTTTCAGAGAGAAAAATGTCTATTTTCTTGCTTCTGGGTAAATACATAGACAACAGTTCTTTCTGAACACAGAGATAAAAACTTAAGCCAGCACTGACTTTGCAGTGAATTTAGCTTTTCATTGATCTGTAACTTAATAGGTGTTGATGTTGTATATGTTTGTCTTTCAGAAAGTCAATTCTTTTCCAGATCTTTGTAACCAATCTATATTTAATAGCTCTTTGCATATCCTTTTTATGCAGCACATTACATGTAAGATTTGTGTTTCCCTGCCTTCCAGCCATATTGTTGTAATTCACAAAAGTTCAAGTTAGACATGTCTGTAATTTCAAAGGCAAGCTACATTTCAGGACAGTCTTTTCAGATTAGCTGATACAAATAAAATATTTTTAGAAAGAAAGGATGGTTTGATAACAAATTTGAAACCCATTTTCAATATTTTGTACTGTCACTGGTCAATTACATGACCATACAAGAATGATGTTATTTTCTATATCTTTCCTAATTTTATGTTTGAAATTGAAATAATCCTTACCTGTTAGGAACAGAGGGATAGTAGATAATTAACAGTGGTGAAGCTTTCAAATGCCATAGCTAGGATGCAAGATCAGTCTAGAGTTCTTGCTTTCAATAAGAAATTCAGCAGGCCTGTCAATATCATTCCATTGAACCAGAAGCAAACTAGCCATACAAATCCATTACCAGAGTCTTAATTAGCTAAGGTATCTCACTAGGTTAATTCAACTGCAGTCATACAAATATATTTTTGGTTGTATTACCAATATTTCTGTATTTTGTGTTTTATAACAACACAGATTCAGGGATCTCTGTGTCATGCACTGCACCTCCATGCTAGATATGTCCATTAATTTCTGTAGGACCTTCAATGTGTAGTGACAGGACTAATGAAAATATACTCAGAATTCACAGTTCCCATACTATTTTATATTTAAATAATTTTAGTCTTAATTAATTCAGCTATCATACCAACAATAAGAGCAAGGACTCCTATCTATACCATATCCTACTGGGGAATGCAGTTTGCAGCAAGAACCTTATAAGGTTCCCACTGAATTCAGTGACTGCAAGATCAGGTTTTATATTCATAATATCTGCATTGTATGGATATCCGCAGTGTTAACATGAATGTCTGGAGGAGGCAGCATTTCAAGTGCTTAATGCTACTGTTTTTCGCAGAGGATTATGTTTGGTATAGTGCTAGAGAGGGTACAGTACACAACATGGAATAATTTATATCCAATTGCTGCATGACCATGAGTAAGTGCCACACAGTAAGCTCCTAGGTAAGCGGTAATCTTAAGAACCTACTGGGATGTGGGAAAAAGCTAATTAAAGCATTAATGTTTGTCAAATTATGTCCAAATAAAGGAATTTTAAGACGCTGTAGGCAACAAGAAGTAAGACTGTATTACAACAAAGCTAGCTGATGTGTACTTTAAATAAAAGCAAATATGCTAATTTACATATGAATGCTGAGGACTGGATTTGGTTAAGCTCCAGATACTTCTGTTTTTCAGACTCAGCAGCAGAAGTCCCTGTTGCAAATGTCTCTATAACCAGCAGCACACTGCCACTCCCAAGGCAACGTGTGTCTTGGTTATGATGTCACAGTATGGAAATTGAGAATTTGTATTAGCACTCACTCCTCTTCCTAGATCTGTGCAAGCAAATAAGGAGAACCAAAAAGAGAAAACTAAACAGCATTTCATGGTTTCTTCTGCTGTGCATGATCATGCAAATAATGAGCTATGGCTAGCATTTACCTCACAATAATCATCTTACTATAAACAAGGGAGAAAAAAAAAAAAATTTAATATTCATTTACATTCAAAAGTGATTTCTGTGTGCCTGTCCTCTGGTTATGGCTTTAGTCGAAGTGTAAGATAACCGAGTACTCCACCCCGATTTTACCTCTACGTTCAACAGTAATATAGATAATATTAATGGCAGTAGAATGAAAATTGTCTGCTGTCCTGAAATATTTCCTTTAATTTATATCACAAAGCTAGAACTAAGGAATATCTTCATTTCAGTACTCCATGGTAGGAAAAAAAACCCACCAGCACACTATCCCTGCCCCGCAAACAATACATTAATTAATTAACCTTTACTTCTGGACACAGAATCTAATGCTAATTCTTAAAAAATGTCCAGTGATACTGGGTGAGATTTTGGATCCTGTTTTGTTCTGCATTTTGTTACAATGCTATAAATGAATTCTATTTGCAGAATGAATATGATGAAAGGGCCATAAATGAGATTTGCTCATCTTTTGGTGGTAAAAAGAGTTCTGGGTAGACTGCTGTAAATAATGCTTACCTGCAGTCTTGGAATATTTTAGTAGACAAAGTTAGTGAAAAAGTTAAAAAAATATATTTACATATGGAAATTTCTGCATAAATTTGTGTAACAGTCCACGAACCAAGATGAGTGGTGAGAATGATCACTGACAAGCAAGTCAAAGAAAACACAGGAAACAGGCATTGCGAAAGATTACTACCGCTATCTTTGGGCAGACTTTATAGAACTAGTAAGTGTAGATTAGAATTGTGTTAATTCGCAGTCCAAATACAGATAGGAATTGGAGGCCATTCTAAATTTTTCTTCCTATACAGACCAGTAAGAATGATGCAGCTGTTCCACCAGTTTTCCAACCAGCAGATTTGAGCCAACACACCAGTTCAGGAAAATACACTCTCAGATACACGGCATTTGCAGATTTACTCCATGTCTGTACAACAGCAGAACAAAGACAGTGTAGCCCTGTATCACAGTGCACACACAAGACGAGAATTATTTAGCCCAATGGGAATATTTCCACAAACTTTAAAGGAAACTGAAAAGGAGCTCCAAAGGAGACAGGGAAAAGGGAGGTCACAGTATAAATAGAGCTGCTGTTTTGAAGTATGTAGAAAAGGACAAGTGTATGAACAGTACTTTTACATTTACTATTTTTAGTTTATTTCCACTTATAAATCAGGTTATGTTGTAATGCTATCTTTAGATGAATCAATATTTAATAAAATAAATCTCCACATGTTCTTCTACTACCCCATCAACTTTTCCCTATAAACTACATCTTTATGAATTAAAGTAAGCAAGTTCCTGAAATACTATTTATAGGCAACTGCTACTAAAATGAAACACATATACTGGGGGGGGGGGTTGGTTATTTTTGGGTCTTCTGCGTTTACCCAGGCTCAGTGTTATTCACTCTGATCTAATAAATAAAATATTGAAAAGTAAAGCACTCTGTTAAGTAATACTTCTTACTATGAAAACTATAAAGCACATGCTAAAGAACTTGAGTGCAATGCTACATACGATGTGATTTCCAAAGAGGACAACAGGAAAGCTCTGTCCAGAAATACTGTACCGTGATGGAACAAGTGCATCTGAACACAGAGGCAGAAATAGACTTGGGCATCTTACTGCTACCAGACAAAAATGTGTACCCCCTACAGCCCTTTTCTTCCAGTCCCTTCTCTTGATCAGTCAGGGGCTGTTCTGCCTCTTTTTTCAAGAAATTTATAGATGCTGAGACTCAAAAACATACCGGCATCCTGCTAGGAAAGATACATTTTTTTCTGTAGATAGATTCACTACAGGGTTACAAGCAATGTATGTTGCACTTTATTAAATGTTTAACTTCTGAATTAACCATTTCTAATCTTATGCTCCCCTAAAACCAGAGAAAAGTAATTTAACCATCTCTAAGAAATCTTAATAGAATACTAAATAATTTTCTTCCCTTTCCTTAGACTTTATTTATCCTTTCCTTCTGTACCAAAACCTTGAGAAGATTTTTAACTTAGTCTCCAAATTTTTTAATATGTTCTTTTCCACTCTGATGACCAGATTTTTTTCCTCCTTTCACCTCCCTAAACACACATCCACTACTTTATATGGGCCAAACTGTCCAACAAGACTACACTTGTAAGAATATCTGTATGCAGATTTTAAAAATAAACAAGTACAAATCTAGCTAAATTTTGTGCCTTACTAAGGTATTTTGTGTGACATCAAGTAGTAAGATAACTGTAACTGTAAATACATGATAAACATTGTTTCATGTATTTATTGTTTCACATATTTTTATTTCTGCAGTCTAAGTAAATTTTATAATAAATTTGTGAAATAACTTAATGTTAAGTTCTGAAACAAGAATTTTGAACTATGAGTTAATTTCATAACAAGTTCATGTTTGCTGTTTTAAGAATTAATTAATATCATCTGTTCTACTCGTGCTTTTTTTCTCTCTTGCTGTTTTGGTCACCTTATATAGCTGGCAAAATCACATACCTAATACTGGATGGTATATAAAAATATCTGCAATATTATTTATTAATTCCAATGTGGTAGGGAATAAAAGTTCTAGCTCTATTGCACTGGAGGCTTCATAAACATGTTTTCTCATAACTTCACAATATACATAAATGACATATGAAATAAAACCCTCAAATGCCTAAAAAACATTAAGATGGATCTTAAAATAATAAAACACACCCAACAGCCTGCAATTCTGTATGTGTAAAAATAGCAGTGGTCTATTTAATTATATGTTTCATTCATAAAAAGAGAGATAAAGAACAAAAAGGAGTATTAGTCTAAAAGAAAAATACGGAAAAAAAATTTGACAGATAATACTTACATATTATCTTCAAAAGAGATATACATCTTTGAAAAATAGTAATTAAACAATTTTCCCAGAAAATAAAGAACTAGCCATAATCTGAGGTACTGAAAGAAGAAAATCTGGGACAAAGTGATACAGAATGATTTATTTCTGCAATTCATAGAATGGTTAGGGTTGGAAGGGACCTTCAAAGGTCATCTAGTACAACCCCCCTGCAAGGAGCAGGGACATCCCCCACTAGATCAGGTTGCTCAGAGCCTCATCCAGCCTGGCCTTGAATGTTTCCAGGGATGGGGCTTCCACCACCTCTCTGGGCAACCTGTTCCAGTGTTCCATAACTCTCATTGTGAAAATTTTTTTCCTAATATCCAATCTAAATCTACCCCCCTCTATTTTAAAACCATTACCTCTCGTCCTGTCACAACAGGCCCTACTGAACAGTCTCTCCCCGTCTTTCTTGTAGGCCCCCTTGAGGTACTGGAAGACCGCTATCAGGTCTCCCCGGAGCCTCCTCTTCTCCAGACTGAACAGCCCCAACTCTCTCAGCCTGTCCTCATAGGAGAGGTGCTCCAGCCCTCTTATCTTCGTGAGCCTCTTCTGGACCCTCTCCAACTGGTCCATGTCCTTCTTATGTTGGGGGCTCCAGAACTGGACACAGTACTCCAGGTGGGGTCTCACCAGGGCAGAGCAGAGGGGGAGAATCACCTCCCTCGACCTGCTGCCCACACTCCTCTTGATGCAGCCCAGGATGCGGTTGGCCTTCTGGGCCGCAAGGGTGCATTGCTGGCTCATGTTGAGCTTCTCGTCCACCAGCACTCCCAAGTCCTTCTCCTCAGGGCTGCTCACCATCCATTCTCCACCCAGCCTGGATTTGTGCCTGGGATTGCAACGACCCAGGTGCAGGACCTTGCACTTGGCCTGGCTGAACTTCATGAGGTTGGCACAGGCCCACCTCTCCAGCCTGTCCAGGTCCCTCTGGATGGCATCCCTCCCTTGCAGCGTGTCGACAGCACCACACAGCTTGGTATCATCAGCAGACTTGTGAGGGTGCACTCTATTCCACTGTCCATGTCACCGACAAAGATGTTGAACAGGGCCGGGCCCAACACGGACCCCTGAGGGACGCCACTCGTGACAGGTCTCCACTTGGACATCGAGCCATTGACCACCACTCTCTGAGTGCAGCCATCCAGCCAACTCCTTATCCACCGAGTGGTCCATCAAACCCATGCTTCTCTAGTTTACAGAGAAGGATGTCGTGCGGGACAGTGTCAAAAGCTTTGCACAAGTCCAGGTAGATGACATCCGTTGCTCGTCCCTTGTCCACCGATGCTGTCACCCCGTCATAGAAGGCCACCAAGTTGGTCAGGCACGATCTGCCCTTGGTGAAGCCATGTTGGCTGTCCTATTTAGCAATCACAGAAATATACATTTATGTACGTGTTTGTTTCTGTTGAGCTGTACAATACTTCAAGCATATGTGTAAGTCCCTTCAGCATGAGTAAACACAAACGTAACCCAAAGATATCCTAAGTGTTTGTTGAACCAAACAAAAAATTCATATCATGCAAATGTCACAAGGTCAGCATCAGAATAAAATCTACAGAACCAAAGACATATTTGGAAAAAATAGAGAAATATAAAGGGAATAGTAAAATACAAGAATAATGTACCTGTTGTACAAACTTCTTGTTAATGAGCTTCTCTTCCCCATATCAAAGGGTCTCTGTGCAAGCACAAGGGAAAACGTGCAAGAATAGTTTTTTTATTGCAGGCTTTAGAAGATGTTGGGCATCTAGAATAGCGAATAATTACCTACTAGGCTATTTGTAACTACCTAAACGTGCTACGTACCTAACTCCTCTTGGATCTCAATTAATTTATAAGAAACAAGCTTCTGTTTTGGAAAGCTCACATAACCAGTTGTTCAGCCATTTCTATTTTAAAAGGGTAGGCATTCTCTTCTGATAAGCATAAAAAGACATAAATACTTGTCTTCTAATTAAGCTTTAGTTATCTTTATTCTTGGAGATACACTCAGTAAGGGATCATTTTTCTGTCTTTGTTGTATTTTATTTGATGGTTTTCTGCCTAAAGATACTTCTATAAAATGGTTTAGATAACAATAGCTACTTAGCCAGGAAAAAAAAAAAAAAAAAAGGTGAGAAAGGGGGCAAAGAAAATGTTGTGTAAATATTGTGTGTTCCCTTTCAGTATAATATAAATTAATTATAAAAATTAATTCTGGATCCCTCGAGCTATAAAAAATGCCTAAGTATATGCCAAGTTGGATAAGGCTTTGAGCAATCTGATTTAGTGGAAGATATCCCTGCTATGGTAAGGGGATTGGACTAGATGACCTTTGAAGGTCCCTTCCAACCCAAACCATTCTATGATTCTATGCATGTGAATATACAGAGATATATATTTTGCCCTAGATTTGACTATATCAGAAATTTGCCATTTTTAATCTGTTTCCTACCTTGATTTTACAAAATAAAAATCCTGTGATTTTTATTCCCTTCTTCTAGGATATCTTAACTCAGAAATTATTCTGCATTCCTGTTCAATAAGAAAACCCCTGGGAGTCTTCTCTTTCTCAATTCAGAATAACTGGTTGCAAGCAAAAACCATTCAAAGATCAAAGAGGGGACACACTCAGTCAACACTACATCAAGCAGTATATTACTGATGGAAGTTTATTCCTTGAACCATTTGCAACAGCAAAAGTTGGCACGTTCCACACAAGTTTGTTCTCGATGTTAAGAGGGACACTAGAAGCCCCACAAAAGCTTTATTTGGCAACAGCAAATCTTGGCTCTATCAATGCAACACCGTTTCTGTGAGCTAATGGAGCTTTACAGACAGTACTAACCACTCCTTATTTTTGATGTATTTTTCTTAACCTGTAGATGTGATAACTTACTATTATAACTATTTTGAAGATTAAAAGGCACTTTTAAAAAAAACACTTCTATTTTCAGCAGCGAGTGACAGTTAACTGAGCAGACAAGTCAAAAGGAAATCAATAAAAACAATCTAAGGTCAAAAGTGAGGAAGTCGATGCTCGTACACAGTTAAAGCCACATATCAGCAGCAGATGAAGTTAGACGTAACACTGTAAGCAAACACTGGATTTTGCTTGTGTACTTTCTTCTTTCAGAAATTCATATGTGCAACTCACCTGATTCACTCAGGGACAGCTGACCTTCACTGATCAAAATCTACTCAGAAGTTAAAATACGTCCCTAATCATACAGTCATAGCACAGGACTATCAAATTATTATGGAAACAATTTTTTTTCTGACCTAATTTCTATTAAAGTTACTGTAAAATACAGATAAATCTGGTCATGCGCAATGAAAAATTTATTTTTGATAGTGCCATCCTTGTCTAGTGCTCATTTTCAGTCATGAATATCAAGGATGCAAATTGATATTCTTATTAAAAATGCAGTTTAAATAGAAGATATTTTTCAGAAATAGCCTGCACAGAAAAGTTTAGCCAGTTCTACCTTCTCTAAGAGAATAATGAAGGAAAAAGTGGTGGAGGCAGAGCTGTTAGTGGGGATTTTAATTTGTCATAGCCTTTAATACAGCCTCCAACATGCTCAGTTTGCCTGAATTCATAGAATTCATAGAATCACATGGTTGGATGGGACCTATAAGATCATCTGGTCCAACCGTCTTCCCACTACCATTGCTGCCACAGCTACTAAACCATATCTTGTAGCTCCTCATCAAGCCGCCTCTTGAACACTGCCAGGGACAGCGACTCCACCACCTTCCTGGGCAGGCCATTCCAGTGCCTGACACTCTTTGGGAGAAAGTGAACTCCAAGAAGGTCAAGGATTAAGAATGCCTGGATAGTATAGCACCAGATCCCCATTAATTTACCCCAGATTACACCAGAATGCATCATTTTACATTTCAAATTTTAGTGACTCACCTTTTATCCTATTTAGGAAAGGGGAGAAAAGACACACAGCTGCCTATTAAAAAGAAATGTAATTAAAACAATCTACTGCTCCATATCACCTGCAAGTAAACAGACTTTTTTGTAAGGTTTTCTTTCTTTTATTCAAAATAAACTCCCATTTTATATACAGTGGTTTTCACACCTTTCAGTGGGACAGCCTCTAGTTCATATTTATGTGAAAGTACACTTGCATTCCATATTTGTGAAAATACACAAGGCTGGAAAACATTACCTTTCACATACAATGTAAAGCAAATAAAGAAGGAGATGTCATCCTAATTTAAGCATACTACCAGTGTATTACAACACTGTAAAAGCCGTTACTATTGGAACTTCCATGTTTATTTGGGCAGGCTTAGAACTAGTGAATTTCTTGGCTAAGGTCTTCCATAGCCTTCCTTATTTGTTACAACAAACAAAGTAGGAACTTGCCTTCCTTTGCCAGGTTGATCACAGGTTTGGCCTTGTTTCATTCTGGCTCAGGTCTTTGTTACATGCCTACAGGGTGACACCCTCAAGTACATGCATCCTGATGCACTTATAGCACCAAGTGTGCCAGAACTAGTAACTGAGACGACCCTACTGATTAAATCTGGGAACATGGATGGTTGTCATAGATTTTAACACATCCACTATTTTATCCAAGATCTCTATAAGCTGTCAAAAAGCTACAGCTACTGACTCACCAAAGATTAACCTATCTATTAGAAGTATGAATCTACCACAGATGTCCAAAAAAAGACAAAATAAGCTGAGTTCAAGAGTCTTCCACAAACTTTGCTTTATATATGCCATATCTTGTGATTCTCAGGTCATTGTATAGGGCACCATTCTCTCTGAGAGTTATCCTCATTATTAAATTTCTGAGTATATATTCTTGAAAAGTCCTTTGTAGAGACTTTTTTTTTTTCTAGAAAAATGAAAGCTTATTGCAAAAGGATACCAGTTTCAGTGACACACTTGAACTAATGTCAAACAGGTCAGCTAGAAGCAGCACAGTTCTGCTCTGCACGGCTAAACCGCTTAAGCCAACCACAGCTTCTTTTGCCAACCTAGCAAAACCATCTCTATGTGACACTACATTGGTGTGAATAAACTGAACTACAAGCAACTTTTAAAAGAAAATATTTAAACAGAAAAAAAACCACCCTGAACTTAGCATCCGATTATATCTGGTTTACTCTCAAATTTAAGTCAACATTTCTGTAATTGGCAGTCATAAATCTTACACTCCAGCAGTCGTTCCCCTTCATCATTTTAGAATTTCAGTCCACTACCAACTAAAAAGATTTAAAAAAATAATCTGTTGCTAATATTTCGTGTTCAATTCCAGTCCCATTTTTAATATAGTCATCTGAATTCTGAAATCTTTAACTGTTGTTGTTTTGCTTTGTCTTGAATTTAAAAAACTCTGAATCATACTTATTATAGTGGATTTTCTTAAGATATTTCTTTCTTGAAGTAATATGTGTTCTTCCACATAACAGAGATCTCTCAAAAATATAGGCTGGCACAATTTTTTCCACAGTATCCTAATAGCTACTCCATAAACATAACTGTCAGATATTTCAAAGTGTTGACCAATGCTGTTTAATGTATTCGAGGCTGGCAGTGAAGTTTACTGGGTAAAATACGACTTTGTAGTGATACTATAATTGCTCTGTAAGATTTGTTCAACTCTGCTTTGGTAAAGTACACACCTTGACTGAGCGAATTTAGAGCATTTCAGAAGGAAGTTGCATTCATGGCTCAGTACAGAAAACACATGCCACAGCAGTACACTACACAACCAGTGCTCTGTCACTCCAGTGCATAAAGCATCAAAAATTTTAAAAGGAGAAAATGGCAAAGAATGAGAAACATTACATTAATACATGCCTTTGAGCTGATACTTTTTCGCTTAACAAAAGTATTTAGTGCTTCATCCCACATACAGATATCAAAAATGAAGAAGTCAGTCACATTCCTTTTGAGGACAGTAGAATTTTAATTATTTGACATTTTTCTGCATTAAGATCTAAACTTTATTCTAGCTTGGAAAGGCAGGAAACAAGTTTTTCTGAGTCACGTTCATCATGAAAAGTGGGTACTGTAAATAACTACTGTGAAAGGGTTATCCCTAACAAAAGCTGAACTAATAACCAAATTGTGAATCATATTTTCATCTCTGCCATGTTTACTAGACTGTGAAATGTCCTTGGAATCCTGTAGTTGCTGACATGGACACTCCTTAAAAAAATAAGGGAGCATTCAGAAATGTAAGTAGTTGTATAAAATTGGCCCATATATTGTAAAGTGAAAATAGCTACGCTATTTTGTAGGCAATGTATTTGAATGACAATAACTTCACTGCATTCTAGAATTTCATTTGACTTAAATGTACTTACTCATCTGAAAATTATTACCTGTTCCAGTACTGGGGAATCAAGGGGAAACTTGAGTACGCTACTAGAAAAAAAAAAATGAAACATTCCTATTACATATTTGTACTTTCTCTTGCGATTTCATTTTATAATCAATTGATTCAACCTTTTTCTTTGACAAGACAGGTGTTTTTATCTGCAATAATTTTCTTAATCAGTCTGATACAATATAAAGCTGTAAAAAGCAAATCCAGAGAAATATATTTTAAACTACTAGAAACTGTATAACAAAATTAATTTGCATTTAGAGATATCCAAAGTAAAACTCATGTTTATGCTTAGCAGTTTTTATAACTGGACACAAACTATACAGAAACTTTCTTTACTGCATTTAAATACATTCTTTTAATTCAAACAAGAATGACCATTTGGAAGAAATAATCAGTTCTGTCTTTATTTTTATATCTACATGTCAATCATACATTGCCTCCAAGTTTCACTGAAACTTTCAGCTATACAAGTTATTCTTTATCTCTTAACCTAAACTATTGCGTACTTGTTGCACTGCTTAAACAAAACTGCATGAGCAAGATATTTCTCCACCTAGAGCAAGAAAGTATAACTGACTTCAAAACCCTGAAATCAAGGCACTTGCATCAGAAATTACTTTGCATCAATCTATAATAAAAAAGTCAGGCCTCTGATTCCACTTGATTTCTAATGACATTTAGCATTAACAGGTGTGAGTTACTCATACAGTGGCTTGAATATGAGTTTTGAGGACAGGAGAAATCTGCTCTATGCTATTGCAAGTGTACTAGAATAGGTCATTTGCCCATAACTATAGTAAAAGCAACAGCAGATTTCTAATTTCTTATTTGCAGTTCTCTCATATGCTTAAACTTTCAACACAAATGTAGAATCAGTGACATTTTATTAAATAATACCAATGCAAATAAAGTTAGCACTATAAGTTGCAGGTTTTTTTTCAGATAAGGGCTATCTGAATAATACTTGTATTATCTCTGCTGCTTTCTATACTATTTTCCTCCATTCACACTGCTACTATTGCTTTTTGAAGAGCTTGTAGATAACATGGTTCTTGTTCTAAAAACATGCAACTTTATAAATACTTCCAAATCCTTTAGCAACTTAATCCTACAGCTCCAAACCCAATAACTAGAGATTGTTACTGAATTTTCATGTGGTTGCTGTGTTCAGCACTTTCTAAGACTAAAAGTAACAGAAAGCTCTTTGTTCTAAAGTGAACAGCAAACTAATTTTTCATAACATTTTTTCACTCTTCCTCTAAAGCTAAAAATGAAAAACCAAAACAATAAATTCATATTTTATGCAGTTCTTGCCTAAAAGCCAACTGTAATTAAGAGTATTCAATATTTAATCTTAAGACAAAACATGTCAAATTCTGGTCTCATTAAATCACATATTAAACCTTCTATCAAACATTGTTACAGATAATCATATCACTATTTTCGAGGCGAAAAATCAGCACTTCTCAAGATAAATGTCCATTTGCATCTGGGCATGATTTATAGACAAAAATAACTATCGTACACAAAGGAAAAAGTTGTTTTTATTAAAAAGGTATTTTGTGGGCTTTTTTGGTTTGCAAAAGAACCTTGAAAATGTAACAACTGTAAATGAGTATAGGATAAGTTCATCCTTTTCTGTATCATTGTTACTTGGTCACTGGTAGAAAAAGCCTGTTTGTTACCTGCCTCATTGCTATAGATCACAAAGATTCAAAGTTCTTAACACTCAAAACTCAGTTTTCCAATATAGATTTGTTAATAAATTAAAAAATAATATTCATCATTCCCTTAGCTTTGGGACAATATCACAGGTTAAGTTAAAATTGCCCCCTCACCACATTTAGAGTTATAATCTAATTGCTGCAGCACCTCTGAACAAGTTTGGGCAAAACAAGAATATTTTTGTCCAATTACATAAACCAATATGGATCTTTCTGTCTTTGTCAAGTATTAATAGAACAATTTAAAAATTACAGATAAAATCTTCCTTAAATCAGTCAGATAGAAATACTACTAAATCTTAAAACTCACTGGCTAGCAACTGGCGTTCTAGGCATTAAGAACTAAGTACTTACAATTTTTCAGTAGCATATATGAATAAACACACAGACTGTGAAGCTTTCCTTACACCACATTTAGAGTGCTGTAGCATCATTGATTTCTGAGATAGTCCTGATTCACAAGCATGCAAGTGAGAGGAGAGGCAAGTCCAGAAAAACATTACTCAGAAATCTAGATTTGAAAAAATAGCTAAAGGCAGCTTTTCTCTCTATTCTGTGTAGGAGAACATAATTTTGATGTTTCGCTTTTTTTTTTTTTTGAAGACAGGAATTAATCCAGTGGGATTCGTTCAGGAAAAAAATGCCTTTTGAAAGTAGTAAACATCAATGCCTGAGTGCAAAAAGAAATCTATGTAGTTGTCATATGCAATATAAAAGGTTGGCCTTTCAATACGCTTTGTATTCCTGACATGCAGCCACACATTAATGTACCAGCTATAGAGCTCTAGCAAAAACCATCTTTTCCAATTCTTAATCCAGCCTCCTAGAAATGAGTAGCTGACACTAAAACCCTTCAAACAGCTTAGACTCTCAAGTGGGATTTGTGTTTTATACGTACTTGTCATCGTAGTGGAAAAAAAATTGTCCTAATGCTAGTTTCTTAAAGTAAAGAGGGTCCTTTACAACAAATACAATAGTAATTCCAGGATTTACAAAGTAACAGCAATAAGGTTTCTCTTAAGGATGGATCTTAGCTAATCATGTAAAAGGATTCCATGATTCCTTTAAAAAACCCATACTTAAAAAAATGTAATAAGGATGAAATGCAATGTGTTTATAAAAGCTTAGGATTGTTATGGAAAGAGGCATAACAATGCAATAGGACTCCATTAAAATCTATGGACTCCGTGTATATATACAAGACTTGAAAACTTCAGTGGAAACTGCAGTAGCAAGCTGATCATTGCCTTCTGTCTTGCACTTCAGTTCCTAAGAGTTTCTGTCATAAAACTAATAATCCCCAGTCACCAATTTAAGTGCAGTTCCACAGAACATGAAATTATTCTAAAACATAACTACTTGGATTGAGGATCGATTGTCAGGTCACTCTTGCAATGAAGTTGCCTCAAAAATTTCTGTGATAGTTGATGGAGGTTCATCAGCAAGGAAACTCATTTTAGCCACCTTCAACAGCTCAGCCTAATGGGCACTTACATATATTAAAAGCTTAATGGGAAAACCCTATCTCCATGAACTCTGGAAAATCATTATCTAATCTCAAAAAGGAGGAAGAGCACTGCGTGAGTTTAAGGAAGTGTCTAGTCAGAACATTCATTGATATGTAACTTCTTCTAATCCTAAAAATCAATAAGGTTTAAGTGCACCACATCACCATTTTATTTAAAAAAAAAAAAAGACAACCCTGTTTGTACATTGAAGATAAGGTCATAATCATTAATGAGGATTAAATAGCTGAACTGATCTAATAATCACTCCCCTTTAGAGTAATCATTTTCCCCTCATATACTCACTCCCTCTCTTAGCATACTTATTTAGTTTTCCAAGTTAGCTTTCTGCCATCTGAATGATCTCATGTGGCTTACCAAGGAGATGAAACAAGAGAGGAGGCCCAGACAGAGAGAGGGAAGTGGAAGGAAGGAGTACATGGTCCAGAATGAAGAAAGACTTAAGGGGACTGGGACTGTCTAACCATCTCCTGCTATAAATAGCTACAACAGGAGCAGCAGAGGTGTTCACAGTCCTTGGGATGACAAACTGGATATATTATTTAGGCAAGAACTCTGTATTTAAGTGACTATACGGCCTCTAATACTCAAAATATCCTGTTCAGAGGTATCTAAGCTGCGTTGAAACCGTATGGGTCTGTTGGTTAGACATATCTTGTTCTGTTTGCCCGTGCTGCTGCTGCAAGCCACATAGTACACTAGAATTCTCAACTTCAGCAAGACTCTGAAAGGTTTTATTGAGCGTTTATCTGACAGTGGAAGTCTGACAAAGTACAAAACAAGCAATTGGACTAAATTCCAGCTCTCAGGAGGGAATGCTATACAGATTATACCTTTGAATCAAGCCTAGACATTTTCCCTGGGTTCAATGGCAGCAGGTGTACTCAGTCTGAGGTCTAGAAGCTTAAAATAATTTCAACACATAAATGATAACTGGAGACAAAAGGCTTTACCAGATCCAATAACAAAATAATAAAAGACCACAAAGATCCAACTATCAGAATTAACATAGCCTTGTTTGGTTTTTAAAATACATATTAAAAAACCTTTAGCAGTTTTACCGGAGCAAGACCAGAAGCCATAAGTTAATAAATGTTTCATACAAAAATAAATGGCAACTTTCTATTAAAAAAAGGAGACTCAAACAGTCTGTTTCATTGCAACCACTGTAATGAATACATTCCCCTGACAGAGCAGAATTCACCACTAAGCAGTACATATCCAAGAAGATTTCATGTCCTCTTTCTAAAGGTAAAAAAGTAGCAAAGACATCACTTACCTATCATAACTGACAAGTCACAATCACTAACAGTATGGCTCCAATAAAAATGTGAAGTTAATGGAGCCATTACTGGTTTACACTGGATTATACTAAAGGAGAATCAGAATCAGACCCTGGGGTTTAAAGCTGACTGCAAAACAGGGAAGGAAAAAATCCCCTGGTGTATATTAACACAATGCAGTATAGATCCATTGTCTGTAATGCCTTGGCTTGCTTTTAACTCTCAGCCTGAAGCCAAATCAATTTCAACATTTTGCACTGGACAGAGACCAAGTGCTAACCTTCTCCTCTTTCCTGCCGCTTAACAGGGCTACAAATAATGGTTTAAAATTACTCTCAGAGACCTACCCACATGACTTTCAGAGCAAAAACCAAAGTAACTTAAATTGTCAAATATCATTTGCATTGCAAGGTGAAACATCTCTGAAATAAACAGAAAAGAAAAATAATAGATAAACTAATCCAGAAATACCAATGGTCTGTAGTTACTGCAAGGCTTCTGTCTGGATTTGCAATCATGTAGAGTAAATGTAGGAGTAAATTTTAAACAAATTCAAAACCTGCAAAGAAAACTCAGTATGTATTAATGTATTGCATTACACTTACCATCATTCTGGCATTGTGGAACAACTACAAATCTGGTTAACTAGCCAATTAAGCAGATTTTGTATCTGCTGTGCATTGCTAGAGAAAAAAAAACAGCTGGAGCACAAGGGCAATTCTGGTGATACGCAGATTAGGGCTGATGTGTTTAAGGTCTTGTAACAGGGAACGTTTTCTGATATTGTTATGTGAAAAACCACAACGCTCAGGAATTTACATAAAAGTAATAGTACAAACCTATTAAACATATTCTATATTACAAAAGAAGCATTAAGTTTGTTCTTAAGGCCTAATTCTCAGTTTGGAGTATATCTAAATGTCGGTGCTGTGTTAGATCTGCTCTGCACTTAGTACACACAACACTTAGCAACTCAGCCAAGTTTGGAAAAATATTTAAGTATTTGCTCAACTTCAAGAGAAAGGGTCAGTCATGCACCTCATGTACAGTGTTGAAGTGAAATTTGTGCCTAGATATACACAACACTTAGAAGCATAATTTTACTCCTACTTCAGTCTTAGTGTAATGAATTATAATGCAGCTTTTAACAGTTCACCATTTCACAGAATAACACTTGGCTGAAATTCTTCTATCCTGTTGTGATCAGATCAGGAAAGTGGTTTTGGTTGTGTTTTCATAGACATACCAGGATTCTTAAAAATTATGCCTGAGAGTTTGCAGAAAATTTCTTCGGCTTCCAGCAGTTATTAATACATAAACATAGCATGGATCAGCAGATGCTTCTGCTCAAAACTTACTATAGTTACAAAAAGTCTTGGATTTTAATGATAATCCATTATTCCCAAAAGGCCACATGATCTCCAATCTTAAGTATACTATAAAGTTCTTTGCAGAAACAAGATACATAAATGCAGCTTTTAAAATTAAAGACTAGACAAATTTTTCCAGACAGAGGAAGCCTAGAAAAAAAAAAAGCCTTTCACTGGATCATTCTTGAAGAGTTAAATGAGATTTTCAGTGATGTAACTGCCGCACTGTTTACCAGTACTTTCACGTACAGAAGGTGAGATGTGCTGATAATTTATGCATGATCTAAATTATTTATTGTACACACAGAGATGCACACTGATTATATGAGTTACACACACATTCAGATGTTTAAAAATACAAATAAATAATGGGTTTTTTTACAAGTTTTTTGTGTATCTTATAAAGCTGACCAAATTCAACTGGAAGTCCCATGATTTTGCTTCTATCACAGGAGAAAGCAGTTTTAGATAAGATTTTTTTAAAATGTCATTGTTAATTGTTAAATTAGACTTTCTGGTAAGCATTTACAGTGTTTCTAATAAGTGACTAAAGTGCCCTAAACAGTTCTTGGAGGATGTGCTTACTTGGTGAACTGCTGAGGCTCATGTAAGAATCTAAAAAAACAGGCCTAGAAGAAACAGCTTACTAAATACTTATTAGCAGCCTGAAAAAAAATGCCCCAAAATAAGGAATAGAATAATTTTAATTACTGATATTCCAAACTCTGTAAGGATTTGATGACCATTAGTATATTAGTATGGATTTACCAGGGGAAAACCACAATCACCACTGCCTGCAATTAGCTATACAGCTGGATTTAAATCACGTTCTTCGCCATTCATGTTATGGCTATATCTAGGTCACGCAAAATATATGAAATATTTCTTTGGAACGTAGTCACAAAATTAAAGATTCTTGCTTTTCATTAAACTCTGGTAACTGGACTATAATGTTATATTTGTTTCATACTTCCCATAAGAAAAACAAACACATGTGAATGTTTAGTCAATGCAGTAAAAAATAGAATAGTCATGATGATGGTAATAATGGTAACAGATTTTTTGACCAACAAAAGATTAAAGATTTCAAAAGATAAACTAACATGCTATATCATCTAGGAAATTAAAATGTTTCCTGTTTATATATCTACAGGGCTCTGTCTTCTGTTGAACTGTTACCTTAATAGTTTGCAACAAACACAATTCTGTGCTACAATAATAAAAGACTATTCTATTCATAAAGTACAAAGGTAGATTAGATAAATCAGAACTTCCCAACCTTGTCCACTATCAGACTGAAATGAAGGGAAATTTCATCAGCTTATATTAAATATATCATGTAAAGAAGAAAGTAAAGTCTTGTCTTCAATTCTTGCTTGACTTCAAAAATACA
Source organism: Ardeotis arabs (assembly GCA_011801015.1). NCBI lineage: Eukaryota > Metazoa > Chordata > Aves > Otidiformes > Otididae > Ardeotis > Ardeotis arabs. The sequence goes on along the minus strand of JAAGAY010141201.1, from coordinate 35,659 downwards.
AAGAACATAATTAAGTTCAAAATTCACTTTTTATGCACTCCTATCATACGTCAGTAGTTTCATTTCACTGATATGTAAGACACCTTTTCTAGAATCTACTGACCAGAATCTGTAAGACAAAAAAAAAAAAAGTACTAAAATGGATTTTTGGCTTTGATAATACATCTAGTTAAACAATTTCTTACAAATATTTTCTGTATATCTGCTGTAGTTTAGCCCCGTTCGGGACCAAGCTACACAGTCTTTGGCTTACTCCCCCCAGTCTCCAGCGGGGCAGGGAGGAGAATCAGTAAAGAAAAGAAAGCAAAACTCGTGGGTCAAGATAAAAACAGTTTAAGAAAACAACAGAAGAAAAGAAAACAGAGATGGAAAACAAACAAATAAAACCCAATAACAGAAAATACTGAAGCAGATAACTTACAGAACCTTAGCTCACAGTGGATCCTGATGCCCAGGTCCCTCCCAAGTAGCAGGAATAGCAGGAACCTCCCCTCAGCACCCTCCTCACTTTATATACTGAGCATGGGGCCCATGGTGTGGAATGGCCCTTGGGCCACTTTGGGTAACCTGTCTCAGCTGTGGGGTAATCAGTAACCTATCCCAGCTGGGTCTCCCAGCCACAGGTGCCACCAGCTCCAGGTCCTCTCCCAGCTCTGATGAAAATTAACTCTGTCCAAGCTGGAACCAGGACAATATCTTGTTGGAAAACAGTTTGTTTTTTTCCTCTTAACATAGGTTATCACTACCTTCCTAGTGCTTTTGGTCAGCTGCTTACTGAAATCCATCTCTAACACAATTTTAAGTACTGTGAAACAGGAACAATATTTTTTAATCTATGTTTTTTCATTAGATGGGGAAAAAGAATCATCAATAGTCCCTAATTACATGAAGACATAATGCCTTAGATTCAAACAGTGACATATCAGATTAATAGATATGAAATGAGTTCACACAAGGATAGCTAAGAACAGATAAGACTGTGAAACAGCAAGAAATTGCATATTTGTCTCCTAGAGCTCTGGACAAGTTTTACACTTGTTATTTGGCACCTAAACAAGAACATAAGTTATTAATCCAGATTTTTATAAAATATGTGTTTAAAAGTAGGTAACTGAGTCAGACTGCTTAGAAAGAAGACACACAGCGAATGTCTAATACAGAGCAGCTTCGGACGCATTGATTATTTATTATCATATTATCATCTATATAGTTATATACAATTGATTCCTCTAGTATGTGTAGTTATGTGTGCATGCAAACTGCTATTCAATTTTCCACTAACATATAAAAAAAATGTCTGAAAGAAAAGGACAAATACTATGTGCAAAATATTTAAAACAATACCTTCCATTCCAAGTTGGTAATTAAAGCTATGTCAGTAAACTTCTTTCAGGAGACTCAGGCTGTGACTGGTTCATCAAATGAATTTGGAGCCCCTCTAGCTTATAGAGAATTATGTGGGAATCATTTCAATTACTGATGTTAAATTTGTAAAAGGTATGAAGATAAATTTTCCAAAGAGAATTCAACACTTAACAATTTCCATCTTTCCAAAACTTAATGAGGATGTCTAAAGGAATTCTTACTCATATATCTGCTGCAAACTAGAGCAATTCATACAAATATAGTCATATCAACTTAATCTAGCCAGCTCTAACAATGAAATTACAGCACTATGGGCCACAAGATTTTTCAAAACCAAGTAAACAGTCAGTCTCACTAGAGATGATAAAAATCACGAGTAAATACAGACATCCACCCAACAAGTTACCTACATAGTACCTAAGGACTCTCTATTTCGTTTCAAACAAAATTATGACAATCTCATTAATGTTCCCATCTATCTATAACATATTATGGTTGAAGAAGAGGAAAAAAAAAAAGACACTCAAAAGTACACAGTGGAATTCCTGGTAAGATCTCAAGAAATAGTTTATGTTACAAAAGGACAGTAAAAGAGAACTAATTTACTCTACCAAAACAAAGGTTGAGAGACAAATGCAAAAGCAAAATATTGGCATATCAGGTATTAACAAGCCTAATTTAAAAAAAAAAAAAAAAGCTAAAAATGGACCCAAGAAGGAAGGAAGCTGCCATAAACTGAAGGGATCTAGCACTACTGTAGTACATATAACAAGTATAAGATGCTGCAAACAAAACATTGTCAACCTACTCATCTTTTCTGACTCATGCAACCCACTGTTACAAATTAGAGAAAAATTCAGTTGCCAAATTGAAGTCATATGTCCCTAGGAAATATTCATGTTGTGGGGACATAATACCTTCTGTGCTTTAGAGAGAAGGTGCACGACAGGACATTTTTTTATGACTTGTGTTAAATACACTTCTTCACTTCCTCAATATTATTATTTGCCAGCATGATGTTCTATTATAGTTCTGTAATAGAAATACACGGGTGTGTGAAGCAGCTCTCTGTTTACATCAGTGAAGATACACAAGTACGATCATTTATTCGTCAGTTCAACAGTTTCATATGACAAGCAGGTATTTTATATTTCAGATACTGGCTGCTTCTGCAAGAAGCAGAGCATACTCACCACTTTTCAATACTGAGGATCATACACAAAGAGTATGCAAATACCTACTATTTTGTTTTGGCTAAGTTGTACATACACAGAGTAGGAAGTTCAAGATGTCAACAGAATCTCTGCAAGTTTCTGTGGTGTTTCCAGAGACAACTGGTCACAGTTGTCTCCTCTCCTCCTCTTACAGAGCCAGAATCTGCTTCTTATCAGAAGCTCTTGATTCTCTGTAAATCTAATCCAAATGCCTGAGAAACAAAACACAGTGCTAAACACAGATGATTTGTCTTGCATTCTGGGCATTCAAGTTTAAAATAGTGTATGAAATATGGGCTGTTATTTATCATACATCATGCTCTACAATCATAAATACTCTTGCTGTAAGATTTCTGTGTGGAAGGGGTGGTTTAACCAATAGCACTGCAACACTATATCACCATTGTAAATCTTGGCTGCTACTGTGTTGAAGAAACAAACAGTTCCATATTTGAAAAATGGACAATGCTTTGCATTTTTCTCTTGTAGACCAACGCCATTAGAAGAAATAGTCTTTGCTCCCAAGATCTCTCTCAGCAGAGCAGCTACGTCTTTCAGAAAAAAATGGTCATTCATGTAATAATATATATAATATAATCCATGTGTAGTATTACAGAGTAATTGCAGATGTATAGTGGATCACAACATCAGTATTGTCTCCAGTCCAAAGTGCAAGTTATTAGTTTAAGTTAGTTATGTTATGATGGATTTGTCTTCCCATTCTTGGGTTCATTAATTATTTAAACTTGGCATAAAGAAGCACTGGCTGCTCTGTTTGAGAATCAAATCACATATTAACTCTGCTTGGGAATAATTTACATGCCTATTCTGATTACAAACAGTAGCTAGAATAAATAGGACTAGGCTGATTGCTAAAATTTTTCATTGTGTTTTTCTAAAATAATGACCAATATAGGCAGAAATCACCTATGTTGTGAGAAAATGCGGGACAGATACTACTGTACAAATCCCAAACATATATCTACAATTTCATCTGCAAAAAAAAACCCCATATAAATAATGCAACAAAATCCTGTAGAGACACACATTTCAGTATCTTTGAAACAATCACATAGGTCTACTAGCCTTGACGCTTCTGGCACATCTGCAGAATTAAACAGAAATAAGATTTTGTTTGTAGTTCTCCCTCACACGATTAACATTTGAATAGTTACCAATCTGCATCTTATACTAGCTGCTAAAAAATACAGTCCAATTAAAAGACTGTTATGATGACCAGTGTACTTACTTCCACCTCCATCTCATCTTCTACCTTCAAAAATACCCTGAATTACAAAATGTTCTTTTATACCTCATTCACTTTCTTGAGGGATTATGATTGGCCTGTTTCTGAAGTGAGCTGGAAGCTAGGCAGTATTTTAAACGTAACTAACTCCTTTGCCATTGTTGTTGCCAGCACTGAAGGCCACCATTAAATATCATGGGATTTTAAAACTAACAAAGAACCTCGAACTATTCAACCACCAACCTTTACCTTACTGTCCATAAACTTTAGCATTATTAAGAAATAGTTCTCACTCATAGGATACAAGTCTATACTAATGAAAGAATTATTATGGAACATGGAAAGACAAAACCAGTATGTTCTCTCCATGGATAACCGCATATCTTTATGCATATGTGTGTATATGAAGAGATTTCTAAAATGCCCATAGTAATTTCTTCTCTGCAATACGTTAGTATCACACTGATTAATAACCCTTTGGAATTATAATCTTATATCTTACTTCATAGTGGTGAAAGATCAAGCTTTAACATGAGCTCTATAGAAAAACTACAGAGCAAAACAGAAAGGGTAACGTTAAATCAAACATTTGAGAGAAATTTGACTCATATAAGCAAGATCCTTCCTCTGTAAACCTGGAAACCTTATAGTATTACTATGACAAGCACTGTTAAAAATCAGAAATTAATTCCTTATTTGTCTCCACAACAAAGAAATATTTGAAAAATATAAAGAAATTTAAAGTAGCTAAGACCCAAAGATGAATGAACGCATCTTGAACTCAACTTGACCATTTAGAAAGAGAATCAGAGATTCAACATGACTATTTTAAACTATAAGAAATATTTCATCTGATTTTAATAAGTAAAAGAAATCTTGAAGCCCAAAGTGTGGAAAAATGTCTTTGGCAGTCTTTTATTAAGTATTAGCAGGTCATATGGTAATTAGTTTTTTTAATAAGGGTATTTAACTTATGTTTTAAAGTAAAGCCTAACTAGAACTTGAGATAAAATACATGACTAAGTGAAGAGTTAGGTCCAAAATAGACTACATGGGTTCTGAAATATGAAAATGCTGAACATTAATTACTTGTTGCGTGAACAATAACATCTAAAAAATGAGTTCATAGAAGAACTAGGGTGGAGGGGACCAAACCCAAAAAACCTCTTCCATAGCAAAGATACAAAACCATGAGTGACATACTAAGGGATTTTTGACTTGTTCAGAATTCAGAGAACTCCTTTTGAATTAAAGTTGATGGAAGGCACCTTTACGTCAACCTGTAGGAGTTATGTGAAGGGAAATAAAGCTACATTAAAGCAAAGTGATGAAAAATTGACAAGAACGATATCAAGCTGCCTAGCATGTGAAATAGAGAATAAGAAAGGATAGTATTGCATGTCAGCTTTTAGTAGTGTGGAACAGTTTCTAAAATCTTCCAGTGGATAGCTTCATAAAAGTTATGAGGCACTTAAACTTGTAGAAAGGTGAGTAAGGGGACAGACAAAAACCCCTTGAATTGCCTACAGTCTTGCAGTAGAAGTACCTAGATCCTCTCTCTACAGTAAAATCCATCAATATATCGGGTTGTTTTTTTTTTAATGCAGAAAAGTATAGTTTAATTTAAACAAAAACCAGAAATGTTATAAATACAGAGAACTGAAAACACCTACAAAAGATGGAACTAGGTATGTTAGCACACAAATCATCTCCTGCCTACTATATCCTAACTTGTGAAGACATAATTTTTTTCCACACAATCAGATTATAGTTTAGGTGGCAGCAAATTCTGCCTAGTCTGTTCCAGTCCCTAGAAAGTTCTTCCCACCATTCTAAAACCTGGCTAGCTGGTACTGTTTCTTGCTACTGTCACACAGTTTCTCTACATGACGTGCAGGCTCCCAAATTTATGTTGTGACTCTCTTGCCTACCATATCCTGCAGCATCTGAAACCTCTTCCCTTGACAGGCTTAGTAGCTCTCCCATGAAAAAGTCACTTGAATTTCCTCATTCTTATACTTCAGCAAATATTTTATATAGATTGAAAATATTTTCTTCAAACTGATAAATGAAATCTGTACCCATCAGCAAAACTTTTATGTTCAAAACCACACGCAATGGGGGGGTTTTGCCTGCCTTTAGTGTTGCATTTTTTTTTCTTTTTTACGCTACTATACTAAATAAAATTAAGAGGTACTGGTTTCATAAAAGTCAAATTCATATTCCCCCCAAATCATACACATTTTCTTTTGTTATGTTATTTGAAGTTTGAATTTATAGTTTACTTCCATTTCACTACGGCAGAGTCTCAAGGTACACGTACATATACTTGAAAATATGGAACATACACACTAATTTGGAAAAACGTACTGTATCATGTTTCCTATGAACAGCACATATACATCTTTTTTTCCCTCTCAGATGATTCAAGAGGCTGGGGCTGCTCCTTAATAAACATTTAAAAAATATTTATTTTTATATTTTATCTTTTGCCTGTTTTCAAGTTGTTGTTACACCAGTTATGTACACCTGGCTGTTGAAACTGATCCTTCATTTTATTTACTGTGTTTGAGCTGGTGATCCATTAGTAAATCATTAGAAGACATTCGAGTCCATTTAATGGATCAGTTTGCAACTTTTTTTTCCTGTTTGGTGGGTGAGGTGCAACTTGATATGCCTAAATTGGGAAAATCTACATCTCTAAAACTGTCTTCTCTCCCATAATATGATCACTTTTTGTTACAATTTTATTAAAGAGCAAAAATTGTAGTAGTCCAAATTTCTCATTTTCCTTTCTTACAAAGGTCCAAGGAGGTCAAGGTTTTTCTGCCATGTTTCTCTCGGTTTTTCTGCCATGTTTCTCTCATCCTCTTCTCCTTCCCTTCTACACCCATCAACAGCCTTCAAATATCTAACAGGCTTTTGAAACTTTGCCATTAGAGAATAAAAGCTGGTTTGATGGTCAGTTACACTATCCAATTTAATCACCAGCTTCACTGAAATTAGTGAGCAGCTCAGGTTCTTAAAGACCTTACTCCATCATTACCCTAAGCAATAAAATTAAAGAAAGGAGAGGAAAATCAGAGAAGACTGTATGACTGATACTGGAATACTTGCATTACAGCTAAGTGTTTTATTAAAAGTGAGGACTCTTCACTTATTAATTTTCTGTCTTGTGCTGCAAGCACTGTAGTTGAAATTTCACATTCTCTGTTTTTTTCTGCCTCCATGTTCTCAAAAAGTAGAGCTCCAGCAGTTTCACTGCAATCACACTTTGCTACTAAAACATGCTTTTCATTAAATTACTAGAAAAATAAAAATAAAAACAAAGCTGGCATGAAATTAGGTTACACAGTATGAAATTATTTACAGCAGCCCACCAAGCCCTACATCAGGGACAGTCATAGTGTCTGAGTCTACAGAATTTATGCAGCTTGACTGTATTACATCTGGAGGTCGACAGCTGGTTATTATGTACACCTAATTTATCCAAGCAGTAAATACCACAAGTAGAGAAATCTATTCACCTAAGGCTTATGGTTCAGTTGGTTTAGTATTTTATGTTAAAAATTAAATGTAGAATAAATTAGGAGCAACTTTTCCCCACTCTTCCTCAACAGTGCATGATACTTCATAGTGTAAATACACTAAATGAAGTGTCTTTGATCTAATTATAAATCTGGCAATGAACCTGGTTCCTGACTGTTTTCCAAAACAGTTACAATAATAATTTAAAACTCAAACAGTTCTTAAATAGATGACAACGGATACTGGAACAGTTAAACTACAACTGACAACAAAGGACTACCTACAGTCTACAAGAGGAAGGAAAAAAGCCTCGCAAAGTGATCTTTGTTAGTGTGGTACTAAATTACTTTAATATTGGCTAACTCTATCACTAAGTAGAATACTAAGCAAGCTGTATGACAGAATGCTAAAGATTATGTTCTGTCTCAGATATTATCCTCCATCATAAAAACACCTGAGACAATCTATATCTACTCTTATGAGATGAGATTTCTGCAGGAAGATAAAACCCAAAGTTTATTCCCCCTTCTTAAGCCTTCTTAATCTATTTATAATTCAGAAGGCATGCAGTTGTCTTCTTCCTGATAACCAGAGGTGTCTGTTTCTTTCATGTGCCATGTACTTATTTGTAACGGCACAGGGTCTCTAAAGAAAATGCCATAGCAACAGGCCAAGGACAAATAAGCTTCTACATAATCAGTAAAACACACTGAAGTTGTAGCCAAGGTTTAAAAACCACATTGCTAGGGTCTTGTTCAAAAAACTCTTACGAATCAGTACTAAGTTCTCATTCAAAGCAGTCTTAAACATACGATTTCTTCCTTCTTTAGTGCTTAAAGACTGCTTAATTTTAATCGTGTACACAAGTTTTACTGACTGTACTAGTTAAAAATGTCTGTTTAAATATTCTCTTAATCAAGGATGCTTATTCATCAGAGCCTCAAGATTTGTTCCAAAACCTCACGGAATAAATAATGAATGACTTTAATGGTTACTAAATTAGAGCCGTAAATAGAATAATTACAGACTAAGGAGCAAATATTCTTCTTCAAAGATGACCCTTGCTGCAAAACTTGATAACTCTGGATGTTTATAAATAGAATGGCTAATACCCAGAAACAAAACTGTCAGAGGCGGAAGGGGGGAACAGCACAGGAAGGGAGGAGAGAGAGAGACTTAACTAGAGAGCAGAGAATATTTATGGCTTTCCATTACATTTCTTGGAAAAAAACATGGCAACCATTCATGAAGCACCATTCAGCTGGAATCTACAGCTTACCGTATGTCTTGGTTTTGGCTGGGATAGAGTTAATTTTCTTCCTAGTAGCTGCTGTGTTTTGGATTTAATATGGAATTTGGTATGTGAAGAAGTTGATAATACAATGATATTCATTGCTACTAAGAGATCAAGGACTTTTTACAGCTTCCCAGGTTTTGCTAACGCGCAAGTGCAAGAAGCTGGGAGGGGTACAGCCAGCACAGCTGACGCAAACTGGCCAAAGGAAGTATCCCATACCATCAATGTCATGTGCAGTATATAGGGGGGCGTTGGCCAGTGGGCAATGTTGTTCCGAGATCTCTCTTGATTCCACTCCATGATCACTGCTTGGGACAGGCTGTATGGGTCATGGGACGGTGAGAAATTGTGCATCGTTCATTCTGTATATTCTATTATTATTATCACAGTTATTAATATATATTTATTATTATTATCTCTTCCTTTGCTGTCCTAGTAAACTATTTATCTCAACTCACAAGTTACCCTTTCTTTCTACGTCTCTCCGCCATCCCACTGGAGAGAGGGAGGGTGAGCGAGTGGCTGTGTGGTACTTGGCTGTCGAGAGGGGTTAAACCACAATGTTACAGAGTAATTATAATACTTTGCATACCTATGCTAATTTCCATACAAACAGTGACTTAAACTTTACAATGGCCTTATGAGGATACAGCTAAGCATAATTAAAGAAAGTTGATTACAGAAATAAGCATTTGAAGAATGAGATTCTCTAGATAACAGTTCTAAATCTCTCTGAAAAAAGGCAAAAGGCAAATAATGTAAAGATTTTTTTTTAACCTGTTTTATTTTAATGAAAAAAACATATATGCATATACAGAAATGCCAAGTTTCTGTTCTAATTACTTCCTGACTTTAAGTCAGTTTCTAGCTTTCTCTCAATTCTCTGTGCACAAATGGATTAGTCTTTTTTGGGTTTATTCAGGCTTGTGCAGAAAACAAGGGTATAAAAAAAAAATAAATCTACCAGTACTATATCTTTTGAAGAAAAAAGTTATTTGCTATCACTGCCTCCTGTGGCCATTCGTCTTCACTCTAAAGGAATATGAACCAATAATTTTGGAGAACACTTTCTAAAAATTAAAACTGCTGTTTTAAAATTAAATACTAACCTTTCCAAATTATTCAACTTTATTTTTAATGTTTGAAAACTACTTTACTCATAGAAGAGAGTATGCAACTGGTTGGTTTTTTAATATTTGGGAAGAAATATCGCAGTTAAAATTGAAAAAAAATCAAACTTCTGGAATTACTTAGAGAATCCATTCAATATTGAACTACCATCAAAGGCAGGTCATTTTTTTGCCAACTTGAACTCCCTGGGATTGCTAAATCAAGCCATTATTTTTCATTCTATCAAACAGGTATGCTAAGAAATATAATTACAGCCAGTCTAAAATTCCACTGCCTATTGTCACTCCATTATGCCATTACATTTCTTTTGAACATATTTTATCTTCATGCAAGTGTTCACCCTTGCACTCAGCTTGTTACTCTATCCCAGATATCACTTGCTTATATATTTATCTTCTTAACATTACCTCATAAATCATTCTCTAAGATAAAATTCTTGTTTTTCTTAATTCTCTTCTCTCCTTTAGCTCATCTCTTTTCAAACAATTTACTTGTATTTGTTGCCATTGAACGCAAAAGTCTCCAAATCTTAATAATACATTGAAAAAAGGGTGGGTTTTTTTGGGTTGAAGAGGGAAAAAAACATTCAACAACAGTCCTTTTTGTAAATAATAGCAACTGAAGGCTACAGCAGTTTCTGGAGAAGTTCCAAGCAGTCTTTCCCATTACCGTAAATATTATCTCCCTATTTTTGTACACACCCGTTCCTCTGAGTTTTATTTGTACCTCATTGACAGTATGTTTATACAACACACAGTGAATAGAAGGACAATTCAGAATTCTTTTATTTGACTATAGAGTTTTGTACAGGGCAAATTGTTGTTTTTTTCTTCTCAAAAATTAATGCTTCTAAATATATTTCCTTTCACTTATTTTAATTTGCTAAATGGATTATTTACATTGATCTGCATAACTAGTTTCCTAAAGCCAGCAGAAACTGTTTTTAAATACACACTTAACGATAATATATTTAGTATAAATTTAGTAAAAATTCACAAACATAGGCAAGTGGGAAAAGTCTAATCAGGCCGTTTACTTTTTGTCTTAATTTGAATCTGCAATAGCAGTGTACCTTCTGAAAGAATCAGTACTAGAATTGGTACCAGGGACTCTGCTTATTCTTCAATCACAAGGGTATAGTATTAAAAATTTGTACTACAATAACCAAAGGATGAGTAACTTATGTTTTATGGCAAGTATAGCACTCATTACCATTCATATTAAAAAAAAAAATATCTTCTTACACAGATGTTCACGACACAATCCATGGGAAAAATGTGATGTTTGCTAGATAAAATTCTGATCAAGAGGAAACTATGGTAGCTTTCTTTTGATTTCCATGTGTGTTAGAAATACAGAACACAAATCAACATTACAACCAGATCTCAGTAACTGTGTTAACATAGGTTAAGATGAAGAGAACCTCACAAGATGTTAAGGCAGGCAGCAATTCAGAGTTATTCAACATCTATACTGAGAGTGCTACTTCTGTGGCATACTATAGATAAAATGTCGCTAGTTCCCATTAGGAATTCAGGAACTGCCTCACAAAATGTCACAATGAAATCTGCAACTTAATAATTGCAATCTTATTATTTCAGAAGTATGTTGTGAGGACTAAACATTAAAAGATTGGCTGACTACATCTTTGTCAGGACGTGCAAATTATATTTAAAGAGCACCCAGAAAACAAAGCTTAGGAGGACAAATACAGAAGTGCCAAGTGGACTGCATTATGTGGGAAGTTCTCTTAAGTTTTGGGGGCAACTGTCACAACAGGATGTTCATCTGATGTGTCTGTATACTAATGCATGCAGCAGTTTCTGCATGCAACATTCTCTCTATTCTGGCTGAAGACCACAGAACAGGTAACTGCCATTCATGGCAAAGCAGTATGTCAAAATAAAACTAAATCAGTCTCATTTTGTTTCTCTATCATGAAAAACAGAGTTTATTTCCTCCTAAACTTGAATTATCATAAGAATCTATGAATTTTAGTCCTTGAAAATAAATTATTTTTACTTTTATTAAACTCTTACTAATGAAAGATCCAATGAATACTGAAGAAAATAGGTAATACAGAACACTGAACTACCTCTCAAAACGTGATAGGTATTATACAGATCCTCCAAGAAGCCAGGATAAATCAGATTTTAACATTTCACAAATCCCTCAATTAAGAAATAAACAATCAGAATTCAGCTCTGCATTATTTTCTATGGCCTTTAAATGGAGCTGAAAAATTTAACTCCAAGAAATTCAAGGTGGAGAATGCCCATAACATCATACAGTGCCAAAGACCCAATATATTCTGGTTTAAAGCATTTAAAGACTATCCATAAAACACCTTTTGGGGATACCTCTGCAGCTTTCACACACTGCAAAGCATCTAAAAAATCAGAAATAAAGCCTTTCACTGTTTTATACACAGGCAAAAATCAGTATCCAAAATGATGCACATAAGATGTCCTTTTGCCTATAAAGCAAATGGGATGACTTACTAGCATTGAATGGGATCTTCTTTAGCTTAGGCTATAAAATCCTATGGCAGAGATAGGAAGAAAAAATCTAGATTATTCTCTAGAAATGGGGTCTGCCCCACTTACTTGTAAGGAATGATTCTGTACTCACTGAAGCAAAAAAAATATTAATACAGACATCAAAAAGATAAATATATAAGATATGAAGAAAAGCCCTTGATGGGTCAGTGTAGTTCGATCAAGACTAAGCATAATAATACTTGCCACAGGCTTCTAATTCGTTTTCATTAGCATTATAACATATACTATAATGTAGAACACATAATACATGTTATTATATATATACAAAATTACATGTATTATATATACTATATAACATACATGCTATACATAGCAAGATACATAGCATATTTATAAAATATTATCTATTATATCTAACACAGTGCATGATATATAACAACTGATATTTTATAACAAGATATACAACATATTTAAAATATTAAAAATAAGTTAAAACATTACATATGTTATATGTTTCAACTCATATGTGTGTGTGTGTGTGCAATGCAAATCTCTAGCAGAGCCCCTGGTGTTTGAAAAACTAATTGTTATAAATTTTTATGACTTTACCAAGTTCATCCCCAAATAATTCTTCAATTATTCTGTTAAGGCTTTGTTTTGAACTTGCTAGAATTGATGCAGTTTTCTGTTCTTTTTTGCAGAAATGATTTTCACTCTCTAAACTTTGTCTTAAAACACCCTTATTCTCCTGGTTAGCCTACTGGATGAATTTTGCCAGCTTGTCACTCCTCTAGCATTTTTTGCTAAGTTGTGGTATGTATTAACTCCAATGTAATATCAAACACATTACCTTTAAACAACCTCTTTGCCATCTGGAATCATCAACCTGGTTAACCAGGTTAACCTTTTACCTGTTTCTTTTAATTTTCTTTTAAGTAGTTCCTTGTCTTAAAAATGCTTTAGGAACTAAATTACCTGGCTGCTTCTCTCATACAAAGATGTTAAATTTAAGCCCATTATGATCTCTAGTACATCTTGAATCAGATCTAAATTGAGTGCTACATCTCCTCTTGAAGATTTTATGACTGACTTCTCCAAAAAGCACTGACTCAAATTTTAGATATGATAGAAGCAAGCATTCTGTTCTGATATGACATTTATCCAAGATTTATGAAGTTAACTGAAGCCTCCCATTATTACTATACTTCGCAACCTTCTTACTCTTTTGTGTTTCCATGTTCTTTGCCACTTATCATCACTGCATGGCAGAAAGCACAGACTTTATGTAATTCTCTCTGTATTTGGATACCACACCTAAATCCATAGAGATTCTGTAATACTGCTCAAAGACTTGCCTTAACTGCTTTATTTGACTCTATGTTTTAATATATTGTGCCAGTCTTGAACTGTAAAATCTCCAAAAGGTTACAATTAAAGTTACTTTGGAATTATTATATGAAACATTTGTAATCAATATGACAATTTTATCACTATCCTCATTTAAATGCATCCGATTTAATTCAGTCATTCCAGAACAGTCTTCAGATATGTAGCATTTATGCAGAAGTACACATATGCGGAAGTCTATTTGCATGTACCTTTCATAACTGAAACTTCATAAAAAATGTTATTTGATATTTCCTATTCCTTTCTTTGCTTATTTATTGCTCAAGTCCTCTACTCTTTTTCCTAGGATATAGAGGATTTATAACTTAATCCTGAAATTGTAGACCCTTCTGTACCACACACTATTTTGTCCCAAATGCCTTCATCCAGAACTTGCTTTAAAAAGCACCTTACTATTTAAGTATTTTCTTCTCATTTATTCATATGGAATGTATAGACCTCACCTATATGACAGTTTCCCAAGTTCCTGATAAATCTGTATTACTCTTCTTTACAATATTTTCTCAGATACCACTGAAATTGTCTGTCTTGTTGGCACAAGGTTTTGCATCAGAGACAGGAACATGGAATATTCCAAAGACTGCTACACTGTCTTTACCTTCCAGACAGCAAGCTGAATTTTACTTCCAAGACTACTGCACTATTTGAATATGTACCTGGTACCTATGCACACTATGACCATTTAAGATTCTCCCTTGCTAGGATGGTTTAGATCTTTTAGTTTGCTCAACAAGCAAACTACCAAACTTCTCACTGATGTCACAAATCTAGTCGTTCATGTATGCCCAAAAATGTAATCTCTCAGTACTACAGTATCCTATCAGTTGGAATTCCTGATGTCAGACAATTTCTTCTTCAAGATATTACAGTGCTGCTATTCAGTACCATGAGAAAGATGCGCTGGTGAGGGGGAAGGAGAAAGGCCAAGTGCCCTGAAGGTAGATCACTTCAGAACATTCACTGATATTTTGTCTGTGTACCTCTCTATCTCCCTCAACTCTTCCAGTGCAACAGGGTTGGTCTCAAAAAGGAATATTCTGTTCCAGAGGGCCATCTACTGAAGTGACCACTTTGTAAAGAATTTAGAGCTCCATTCTAACCCTCCTGACAAACTCTGAAAATAATTCAGGGGATCTTTCTGTACCACTAGCTTGCCTGTTTTGACAAAAGTAGAGTCAGCTGGCCTCTGCTGCTGTGACACAATACAGAACCTTCCTAGGAGAGAGTCAAATAAAAGTCCTTGCATTTCGAAAAGCTTCAAGTATTCTTTCACAGAAATAAAATAATGTACATTTGATTTGCTATTTTCAAAAGCATTAACAGATTATTATGTACAGGGCATTAGAAAATAAAATGAACACACAGTCCAGCAATAACTTAATATAAAATTTCTGCTGCTAGATGAATGAGACAGGGGAGATAGAGAGAGAGAGGCAGACAGAATGAGAACAACCCATACAAATCTACGACCAGCTATTCAGCAGGGCTTACAATACATACAAATACCACTGTTTTCCAAATGATAGTTTGTCCTTCTGTGTCCTGTTCGGACATAATCTTCTGAGCATATGATGAGAGTTGAATATCATAAATAATTATGTATAATAATATTATATAACTACTTACTATGCTGAGACCAAAGGCTTTCCACAGTGAACACTTAAATCTATAAAAACATGACTCACCTTTAGGGTTCCAGCTTTGAACATTTTGTACCTAAGTCCATTAACATATCCTCCCTAGCATCTGATGAACCTACCACTGGCATATATATGTTGTAGCTTGAAGCTACAACATATCAAAAAACCTGAGGTTCAAAACATTTCACATGGAAATATATAAACCTCAGGCATACACATCTCCTTTTTCACCTCCCTGATGGATTTCATTACCCTCAACTTCTTTGCCTTCAGCACAGTTCTCAAATAACTTTGTTATGACCGCACTGTTCTCTTACAGCTTTCCTTATCTAAACAGTGCCACTAGCTTCAGAAATACCCTATTTTATTAAGCTATTCAGCTTAGGTAAGCGATAGTTAAGACAAGACTTACAAAGCAAATCTAAAATACAGCTGCTAGCTAAACAAATTTCAGAGACACTTAAAAAACCAAAAATACCAAAAAAGCCCCACTAACAGCTCTGAAAACTCTGAAGACTTGTTCTGAAAACAAGCAGCTTGCCTTTTTTTTATTTACAAAAAGATTTTTTTTAACTACAAAAAATACTAATTCACTGGAATGGAAACTTCTTATTGAAACTGATATAAACCACCAAAAATAAAGCACCTAGGAAAGACTTACTGGATCAGCAAACCAGAAAGAAAGCAATCATAGAGTAGGCAGTTGTTGTAGAGACACTCACCTGAGGAAGAGGAAAACCAGAGGCAAATCTCTGCTCTAAATCTGGCCAAGAAAGCAACTATCTCACTCTTACCTCTCCCAGAAAATCTGCAGTTGTATCTCAGATGTTATACAATAATGTCATGCAACTACCAAAAAAACCCTTACTTCAGGCTGCATACAGAAAGCTTGGTAAACAGGGAAATCGTCTTAGTATCAACATGTCCAATCAGATCAGGTTGCTCAGAGCCCTGCCCAACCTTGGCCTTGCATGTTTCCAGCAACAGGGCATCCACCACCTCTCTGGGCAACCTAGGCTAGTCTTCAACCACCTTCAGAGTAAAGACATTTTTTTTCCATATATCCAGTCTGAACCCACTTCCCTCTATTTTAAAACCATTACCCCTTGTCCTATCCAAGGAAAACTGTTCAACTTTGCCAAAATGCAGAGAGATACAACTGTCTCCTGAATACGGAATTCTGAATACTGAGTATAATTGAATGATACTACTCAAATAATCTAATTCTACTGACTAGTAACGAGTGCTATTTATTCAAAGTTTCTTCTTCACATTACAGCTGTTCATAAAAAGCAAATTTTACCATTTCTAAAAGTGTTTATCATTGCCAAAGTATTTTTGAAGACAGTTTGTATGAATCGCCCTACTATAGTACAGTGAATTGAATATCTCTTTAAAAGTGTATTACCTCTGCCATTTAGCTATACAATTATACATCTGTTGACACTCATAGTTTTCCTATGAAATCTATTGAAACATACATTGTTACCTAAGGAGATTAACTTTTTGCTTGCTCAAGCAGCATTTTCAGGAAGAAACAAGTTTTATAGAAACATTTTAATAAAAGATTAATCAATTTCAAAGTTTCTCAAAGCATGTACATTGGCACAAGACTACAATCAATGCATGAAATACATCCAACATGCCTCTAGTCTTTTTCAGAAATCAGGTAAGACCTAAAATATATATTCAGATGAACTGAAATATATTTCAAAGATCTACCAAATCTTTAGATAGTTGATTCTGTAGATCTATATTCTAATTTTTAATAGCCAGTAAAAAAATAAAAATCCATTTGTGTTTAGCACAGTGAAATTTAGTGCTTTTCTGCTGACAGTATTATTCTAGATGACAGGTAGAGTGAATAAAAAAGACGTAACAGTACCACATCAAATTCACTCACAAGCACAGTACTGTTCTATAAAGTCTGGCTTCAGGACAATTAGTACACCAAACCAGAGCTCACTCATAGATGAATCCTGCAAATACATAAATCACACAAATCAATTTACCAAACTGAATCCACTGTAATTTAAAGAAAAATAATTAAAAAAACCAAAACAAAACAAAATGCCACTCAAAATGGGCTACCACTTATCTGGCTAACTGCTGAAAGACAGTATCTTGAAGTATTTACTTCCAATAATTTGATGGTGCTTTCACCGTTTGTATATAACAAAGTTATATACCTTTGGGTCTTTTAGTTCATTCCTTTAACACTAAATTTATTCAGACTAACAAATTAAATGTATCAGCTTTGTAATACACCTATTGAATGCGTATATAACTTACCATAAACACTTCTTCCTGTCCCACTGCATGATAGGATTGGTAAGAACAGGTAAGAAACTACAGTTAGTGAGACTGCAGGCACCACCGCTTCTTCAGATATAATGAAAGGATAAAGTTACAAGAGTCAGAAAAAAATCCCAATATTCTTTTTCTACTACAATAGTCTTTAGAGAAAATATTTTTCTCTTTGCCCAAAGCTATATTTGTCCCTGCCTCAGGTAATTTCTAAACTGTTGTTAACTATTTTTTATTCTTAACATTTAGGAATTCCTAACATTCTCAGCCTTACATTAGAAATGAAACTGCATTCCTGGCTTTGAAACATTCAGTAATTATTCTTCCAATCATATACTTAAAGCACCTCAAGTATAACTTCTTTGGTGATATTCCATGCAGTGATCTCAACTCTGACTCTGACACATTACTACTGAAACTCTCTCACTCCCTGGAAGTAGGAGTGAAATGCCCCAGACTACCCAGTATCTAGGTAAGATAGACTTAGAATCTTCTCCCAAATAAGAAAACTGGAACAAGGCAGCCTCACTGCTTAGTGATGTAAACTGCCGTTAACAGAGTTAACAACAATAATATCACCTGATTTTTATTATAAAAATTCTAGTTGCAGCTGAAAAGCAGGTCAAGAACAATAAAAAAAAAAATAATGAGTGTTTAAAGGCACATAACTATTTCTAACAAAAATGGTTTCAGAAGCATAGATTTTTACGAAACAAAAGGTATGTTTCGTAACGGCACATTTTAAAACATAACTCAGTCATGTTATAAAACTGTAAGTCTGTATTAAAATACTTCCTGCACATGTTAATCTAATTCTATCATATTTGTATTCTGTTCAGTCAGAAAGTTGGATCTGACAACTGGATAGACAAGGGGAAGTTTTCTTCTTTCCCTCTAGTTCAGGCTCTTCTGTGACAGTGATTTCCACCCAAAACACAGAAAGCAAAGTGCAAAATTCTTTGCAGAGGTGTCAAAGTAATAAGTCAGGTCCAAATACAGCAAATTCCCTAAATTCAGCATCACGTAGATGACCTGAATCTTATTCTATCTTTCACAATGGAATCAGATAACTTAAACAGACAAAGGGTCTCCTGTATGCACAGGAGCATGTAGTAGACTTCTGCTGGAAACCTTTTAAAGTTTAGCTTCCCTTTTATTTTTAATATCTATATAGTTTTGTAAAGCTCAAGTTTAATTCTGGTAGCAAACAGTATAATTCATTTTGCTTTTGAAGAGACAGTTTAAACATTTTGTTTTGTGTATTTTAGGTAGCTGGAGAACAAATAAAGTGCAGAATCGTAATATCTGTGGTGCTATACTTAAGAAACTAAGTATTTTTTCAGCATTCTGTTAAGTAAGAGATAATATTAAACTGGCTTGATATACAAGTTAGTAATGTTAAAAGGTATTTATGTATTCAAAAAACTAACGTCAAAAGGCAGACAGAAGCACATGAAAGAAACATGACTTGTTAATCCCACTCCAGAACAGCATAAGAACTGATGTAGACTAGCAGAAGAAAAATAAAATTTGTTTTACAGAAAAATGAAGTTACATGCTACCAAAAACCAAGCTATGCATTGCACAGTACAAGACGATCCAGGCATGTAATTTCAGAAATCTCATTATATTAATAAAATTAATTCTATTCTCAACCTTATTGCTCCAATTCAAAAGTACCTTGAAACATTACAGAAGACACCATATTGGTAAAATAAAAGGAGAAAGGTACTTGCATAAATGTGCCATATCCAAATTTTAAAAATTTCTTCCAAATTCAGTAAGTGTAGCAATGAAAATTGGATCTTATTAACTTCAAATGTGGAGTACCAGACATTTCAGACAAGTTGGTGCAGTTCTGTACTAAAACACGACATCATGTCGTCACTGCTTGCTGCTCAAACAGAGTCCATAGATTTTTGTATGCCCCATCCCACCTCAGTAACTTCACTATTGCATTGGACTCATATCTAGAGCTGGAAGACTACTCACAGCACAGAATAAATAGCAGAGTTGCTGTCTTGGTGAGGATCTGACATTGTGGATACTGAAAAAGAAACAGTTCTAAATACTTGTTAAACAGTTCAAGTAAACATCTCAGATGGCGCACTCCATGCTGTAAAACATAATAAATACAGTAATAGGCTATTTGTTAATTAGTTTTCAAGTACTTGACTATCGGATTAACTTCCCTAGCAGAACAGTTTAAGAGCAGGACATATAGTTGATCTATGCTCCTCTTGTTAGTCCTAGGAATTCCTCCAGAATATTAAAAAGAGAATAGTGTGGTAATGGTGGAGTAGGGTAGAGTCTACAGGCAAAATGCTTTTCTTCTCTTTTGAAATATATAGTCATATGCTTGTGTCATTTTCAAAGATAATATCTGCACAGATTTGGGCTAAACAGAAGCAGAAGTATCACACTCAGAAGATTAATGAATTATTTGCCTACAAATATTTTAAACCCATCAAGAAGTGCTGCAAAGGAGCTGACATACCAATATATTGATGGGGAAGAACTAATTATCATAAAGGGCTAGAAGACTCAAGAGTCACAGGTTATGGAGTCACCCATCTGATTAAGCCCAAAATTACTGTAATGTGAGATCTAGCATTGAGTCATGAATCACAGTAACTCCACACTTTTGCAAAATAAAGACTGGATGCACAATTGTATATCTGCTTTCCTTCTGGAATAGTACATCCTAAAAGCCAGGACTACCTCCAGAATGAGAGACTTGAAGTAGAGCTATTTTAACACCTTTTTTTGGCAATTGTACAGTGTTTTAACAGTTGTCATGTCTAATTCTTTTTGCTTCAGGGATCTTTTAAATTAGGCTCATTAGTAAATAAGGCAAACAGTCCGTGAATTCAATATTCATGAAGTATTTATAATTGGGTTATATAACTTTTATGATTTAATCTTTTCTTTCTAATGCAAATTTATTTTCCATTTGGGAACTGTCTGGAGCTGCTAAAGATTGCCTAAAACTTATTTATTCTTAGATATTACCCACTAAATGCTTTTGGAAAATATTTCCTGAGATACAATTAAACATTCTATCTCAGACTTGATGCAGTAAAGATAAGGAAACAAAAAAAACAACCAACAAAACCCAAGTAGTACAGCAAATTCAGTAATAAGTTGATTCTGAATAACTCACATATATGAATTAGGTAACCCTGGGAAAGAAGTTTTGGTTCAGAGACTGTATTTCTCAATTTTCTGAGAGAAAGGGTATTTGTGCAGGAGCTAGGGCAACTAATTCTCTTAACTAATCTTCCTTTTCTTTACCAATTCTTTCTCTCACTTTCCATGACAAGTACCTTCTTATGTGGTTAACACAAACGTGAAAATTGGTAGTCCCAGTTTCTTGTTCCATGTTGACCTCCTGGAGTCTCTTGTCTAAACTAAAGAGAAGTAAAGAAGATTCATGTAACTCTCCCGTAGTTGATTTGTTTGTAAAGGGCTGAAGTATTATCAGGAATGATAGATGCTATCACTAGCCATACATTTCTTTGTGAATGAAACTGCATGACACAAGAACGGACACAAATGCAGAGAAGAAAGCAACGGAATCAGAAAAAGAATCGGGAGTGGGGCCAGAGGGAAAGACGTGGAAAGGGCTTGCTTTTTGGGTATGCTGCGAACTTCAAAGTGTTTGTCTGCAATCAGCTTCAAACTGGTTTCCTCTTTGAATCCTGTTGTGATTTGGAAAATGAGAATTTGTGAGGGAACAAAACAGTATCAAAAGGAAAAATGGAGAGTTGACAAGGCACAGGCAAAACAGGCAGTCTAGAATGACAGACCGAGGAATACACTGGAAGGGCTGCAGCCTTGTTGTCTGCCGGCTGCTGCTATTGCTTCCACAGGAGGCGTCAGGACTTGTTTCCATGGGAGGGAATGATGAAGAGGGCAGGCATTTTCTGTTTGCAGTAGTAGTTGTCCTTATCTACCGTTTTCTATAGCTGGAGAAGAAATGAGCTTAGCTCTCTGGAATTCTTCCCTCTCCACTGCTCTCCATGGACAGACTGTACCCAAACCTTCTATTTCTTCCCTGGTTTTTTTTTTCCTTTCTCCTCATCCTTGTAAAAATGAGCTTAGCTCTCTGGAATTCTTCCCTCTCCACTGCTCTCCATGGACAGATTGTACCCAAACCTTCTATTTCTTCCCTGTTTTTTTTTTTCCTTTCTCCTCATCCTTGTAATAGTAGAATCCAATATTGCCTATTTTACAGAGGAATTTGGGTTTAAAACAAAAATTAATATTATGCTAGTCACCAAAAGCTGCTAAAGTAATTTTCCTATTTCACATGCTTCTTTCAGAATGAAAATTGTGATGGGTTTTCACAATAGACCATGGAGCATATAACACACAAGGAAAACATGAGCAAGATTTGTTCAGCCTTAAGAAAAGGGAGTGAAGGGTGAGATCCTAGTGCTCTCTACAGGTATTAGAAACTACAGAAGAGATTGAGCCAAACTTGCTAGCAGTGCAGCAAGTGGAAGAACAAGAAATAATGGAAAGAGGTTGGAACATGGGGTTTCTCAGCTTGCTTTAAAGAAAAAAAAAAAAAATGTGGTCCCGAATGGAACAGCTTGATCAGAGACTACTGAGTATCCACACTTAGAGATATTCAAAACTTGAATAGTCAAGGTCCTGAGAAATCTGCTTTAACCTTAATAATTCAAATAATGTGAGAGAAAGCTAGTAAACAGAAGACCATTATTCACCTAGACAATAACCATCGACAGGGTAAAGAAGCAAATCACCATATGAATCATAAATACTAGTGACCAAATCATTATTTTTGAGCCAGCAATGCGCTCCTGCGGGCCAGAAGACCAATGGCATCCTGGGCTGCATCAAGAGGAGCGTGGCCAGCAGGTCGAGGGAGGTGATTCTCCCCCTCTACTCTGCCCTGGTGAGACCCCACCTGGAGTACTGTGTCCAGTTCTGGAGCCCCCAGCATAAGAAGGACATGGACCAGCTGGAGAAGGTCCAGAGGAGGGCCATGAAGATGATCAGAGAGATGGAGCACCTCTCCTATGAAGAAAGGCTGAGAGAGTTGTGGCTGTTGAGCCTGGAGAAGAGGAGGCTCCGGGGAGACCTGATAGCGGTCTTCCAGTACCTCAAGGGGGCCTACAAGAAAGACGGGGAGAGGCTGTTCAGTAGGGCCTGTTGTGATAGGACAAGGGGTAATGGTTTTAAAATAGAGGGGGGTAGATTTAGATTAGATATTAGGAAAAATTTTTTACAATGAGAGTTGTAGAACACTGGAACAGGTTGCCCAGAGAGGTGGTTGAAGCCCCCCATCCCTGGAAACGTTCAAGGCCAGGCTGGATGGGGCTCTGAGCAACCTGATCTAGTGGGGGATGTCCCTGCTTCTAGCAGGCGGTTTGGACCTTTGAAGGTCCCTTCCAACCCTAACCATTCTATGATTCTATGATAGAAGGAGATCAGGTTGGTCAAGCAAAGAAGAGGACCTGGAGAAGTACAGGACTGGTCATGTTAAACTCAGTCCCTGGAAAGACTATGGAGCAAATCCACCTGGAATCTATTTCCAAAACAAAGGAGAAGTAGCTATTTTGGAGCAGTCTGCATGGAATTACCGTGAGGAAACACACCCAAATAACACATCACTGTCTATGAGGAGATGAAAGGCTGTGTGGACAAGGGTAGAGCAGTGAATACTGGATATTCTGGCTTCAGAAAGGCTTTTTACACACTCTCCGCCATTATCCTGGGAATCTAATTTGATGAGATATGGGCTGGATAAGTGGATGACAACATGAGTGGAAAATTTACTTGATCGCTAAACCCATACTCTTGACTGGTATTTATTAATTAATAACATGGGCAGTATTCTTTTTTTGATGACCTGTATGATGAGGTGGAGCAAGTTTGTGGACAACACTAGTATGGGGGAAAATGTCAGTACTCTGGAAGGTAGCATTGCTATTAAAAGGATTTTATGAGGCTGGCGAATCAGGCTGACAGGAGCCTTTGGCAAAGGCAAATGCAAAGTCCTGCATCTTTGATGGAATAACCCCGTGCAACAGGAAGGGCTGAGGGCTAACTGGATAGGGTAAACCTCTGCAGAAAAGGATCTGGAGGGCCTTGTTTACAAACTGGCAGCAGTGTGTCCTTGTGGTAAAGGTGGCAAGCAGGCCTGAGTGGAAGAGTGGAATCAGCAGATCCAGGCAAATGATTCTTCCCTCTGTCTTCTGAGATCACACCTGGAGTACATTTGTAGGCTCACTAGAGCTGGAATGACTTTGATACACAGAAGTAAGTCCAGTCCAATGGAGAGTCATCAAGATTATTAGGAGGATGGAGCATACAACATACAAAGAGAGGCTGAGGGAACTGAGTTTGCTTTAACTCAGACTCTTCTCAGGGACACATAGTGATAAGATGGGAGATAATGTGCACAAGTTGCAACAAGAGAAATTTCAAATAGGTATTAAGAAAAAAAAAATCACTTTGAGGGTAGTTAAACATTGGAATCGTTTGCCCTGAGATTGTGTCATCTGAATCCTTTGAAATCATAAGTGGACTGGACAAAGGCCTGCGCAACTTGGCCTGAGCAATCAAATTTGCCCTGCTTTGTATGGGGGTTGTACTGTATCTCTTCCACCCTTAATTCTTCTGGTTTGATGAACTTAACTTTTTCACACAAATTGTGGCAGTTGCAGTTGTGTCCTATATGTACACTAACCCTATTTTAAGTAACATTAGTACTCAAGTTGTACTTGATTGACAGGCTACTTTTTTCAGATAAAAATCTCAGACCTGACCCATGTCTCAGTTATGGTCTGTAATGTTGATATTTCTGGTTAGGTTTTGTTCTTCCTATCCTCCCTCTCTTAATTTTTATTTTATAATGGAGCAGCAGCTTATTAGTTCTAATAAGTGCTCTGGAGAACAGTTATGGAATGTTTGCTATAGCTAGGTATGTCTGTAATATTCTCTCTAAGAAGCTTATTATGACTTTATTCTTTTTGAGACTTAGGGATGGAGTAGTAAGGCATCAAGTTCTGGAAAAAAAACACCTGCTTCTTTTGACTTTCAATGTTGTTTTCCATGTGCTGCCATAGTAGTTTTCTAGAAGATCTTGGCATCATTACCATATGCTAGCCCACAGAGACTTCCTTGTTGAACTTGAGATGGCAGCAGCACATATAGCTATCTGTTTTAAGACTGTATTTCAGAAGCATTAATTGATCCAATGGTATGCAAAGTTATCAGAGAAGTAGCTGCTGTTTTTCTTGAAGCTTGTTGCAAAATTTTATTATGGGTAAAAGGAATTTACACCTAGTATGCACAGTCAAGAATATAATGTTATTGTAAATCCAATATTAACTGTCTAATTAAACAATTATTTCTAGTCCATATCTAATTATTAAAGAAAATAATTTAAAAATAGTACTACAGAAAAAAAGTCTTCATAATAATATAGATAAAATTGTAGTACACACACTTCCCAGCATTTTCTCTGATGTTCTGCTAAACCTGTCACTGCCCTTCTGTGCTTTCTGCTTAATACTACTACTGTTCTTGGGAAAGAAAGGGGAAGGGCTACAGAGGTCATCAATGTCTTGAGTTCTTCAAATGGAGCAATATGACACTGATGGTGAAGGACTTCACCTGTCTCCTGGGAGCACTTCTATTTAATTTTTATAAATTTGCTGATGCAGTCTTCTTATTCGCTCTTTTTTTTCACTGGTTCTCAACTAGACCGGATGAATCTTTTTGCCACATTTGACTTCATTCTTCATATATTGTAGCATAGTATACTGTCTTTCTTACAAGTTCACTTAGCAACTACTTCAGATTTGCAAAAGTGGTGCTAAGTATTTCAGGGTTTATTTTTCAGAATAGTTATTAAGAAACTGTATTTCTATAGTGACATTATTACTGTTTAGTCAGCAAATTCAGGAAGTCTGTCACAACTGTGTCTTTGGGGAAAAGAAAATTACAGGGCTGTAATTTTTCCCTAGAGAAAATTTGTGCTGTGACAGATCATGTCTTTCCTCAGTTTTTGATTTATGCACCAGACATAATAGATTACTGAGGTCTGCCAGACTTTTCAAGTGACAGAGTGGTTGGCTTACATATTAATTATTAATATCTATATGGTATCTTATAGACTTTCCAGTAAATTATATCTTTTTTTTGATTGTCCACTCATTTTTTTTTATTATGAATGTTACAAAAGTTTTAGCTGTTCTTTTTGTAGTGTTGCTCTGTATTTTGAAGCCTCACCATTCAGCACAAGAGACAGATGTTACAGACACCACACTACAACTACCTAAATGAATCAATGTGTATATAAAATATATGTCCTTAGTAGTTAACTATGTGATGTAACTATTACTTGTCATTGTACTGTTTTTCATATCAGAAGCATGGTCTGTAAATTAGATATACAAATCCTAATAAATTATTAACCACATTAGGAGATCTTCACATCCTTTTGGAAGATGTGACATTGAAATTTCAAAATAATTATTCTGTGTTTCCATCTTCAAATGTAAATATGTATTTATGGTTTTGCAATTTCATTCTTTCTCTCCTCTCAGAAATACTAAAACATAAAAATGGCCTTAGGAAATCAAACCAACAATTTACTGTCATGGTTTAACCCCAGCCAGCAATCTTGTACCGCACAGCCGCTTTCTCACTCTCTCCCTCCCCACAAGACTGGAGAGAGAATCAGGAAGAAAAGAAAACTCGTGGGTTGAGATAAAGACAGTTTACTAGGATATCAGAGAAAGATGAAATATATATATATAACAATAATAATAACAATAGGAACAATAAAATACACAAAACAAATGATGCACGATTTCTCACCACTCGACAAATGATACAGGCTGTCCCGAACAGCAGTCATGGAATAAAAACCTGAAAACTATCCTGGAATGATTCTAAACAGTGAGAGAGAAAAAATAAGAGAGCCAGCTCACCGGCCAGCTCCTGCTTATATACTGAGGATGATGTTTATGGCATGGTATACTCTCTTTGGCCAGTATGGATCAACTGTACTGGCTATATCCCTCCCAGCTTCTTGCACCTGCACATTAACAAAACCTGGCAAGCTGAGAGAAGTTCTTGGTATCTTTAGCAACAATTAATAACATCAATGTATTAACATTCTTCATATACCAAATCTCATACTAAATCCAAATCACAGGAACTAATGGGAAGAAAATTAGCCTTACCCCAGCCGAAACCAGGACATCTACTTAGTTCATTAGTTTGTCTCTAGCAGTAATCAATAGCTGATATTTGGCTAAACTATATAAAAGTCAAATATGTATTCATTCCTCCCTATTAGCTGTAAGTTTTGAGAAACTTCAGCCTAAGTACTTCCAGAATCAAATAAAGTGTCTTTGTATTTAAAACTCTTAAATAGCCTTCCAGGAACTTCAAAGCTCATATAGTCTTTTGGCAACTGTACCTACCTCTAGCAGAAAGTTCCACAGTGCAAATATGCCTGGTAAAAAACCACCTCTTTTGATGTATTAGAAAGTTGGCACTGATCTTGCAGAAAGTGAATAAGTGTTCCCTATTGATCTTCTCCACAACACCCTCAAATGGTAAAGAATAAAATGTGAAAATTCTGTCTTCTGCTTGATAAAATAAATTACCCCAAACTCCATTCTGCATAGAACAAAAACATCTGTTTCGTTTCAGCTTCTACCATTTCCTAGTACGTTTACTGTTTTTTCCTTAATGGAAAAACATTGCAATTCTTTTTCCTTAATGTTTACCTTTTCTCCTCTTCTGTATAGTAATGTTGTTAAATAGAAATGCTGAGTGGTTATTTTTGTGCAGTTTGTTATGTCTTGGATATTAAACACACTAGTATTCACATTATAGAAAAGCAAAGATAAGAGCAAATTCATATGTTTGGATTTATTTCAATATTTTGAAACAAAAAGCTAAAAATAAAAAAAAAAGGAGATAAATTCAGGGAATAATTTCATTTTTTTCATTCAGTGAGGAAAAAAGATATCTGAAAATATATCAGTATTTCATATGCATGGATAAAATATTCATTTCGGGTTTATTAATTCAGAAGAAATTCTTGTTTGCATACTTTTTATTTTGTAACAAACTACTTACATTGGTTTCCTCCACTTACCAGTTTTCAGAGCACAGATTTTAAAACTCAGATGTGTCTTATCTACTGGTTCATCTAACTACGTAACTACATCATTGGTCACAGTGAACTCTGGAAAACTAGATCTCGTAATGGAGCTCTATAGGAATTATCTAGGAAAAATACAGGAGACATAGTTTTTATCATTATACAGTAATTTTTACAGTATTTAAAATGAAGGAGAGAGAACACTTGATGTAGAATGCAAGGATTCTATTAAAAAAAAAAAAAAGAAAAGGAACATTATGTCATTATGTGTCCATAAGATGCTCAAAGAAGACCTTGAGAGAATTCCAGAAGATTTTTATGATGTTTTAGATTATATTTAGAGTTATGTTTGCATTTGTTTCCTCTATAGCAAAGCTTCGTGAGTCTTGCTTTGATCCTGGAAATATAATGAATGGAACAAGACTTGGAATGGATTATAAACTAGGGTCAACTGTCACATACTTCTGCGATGCAGGTTATGTTCTTCAAGGATATTCTACACTAACATGTATCATGGGAGATGATGGAAGACCTGGATGGAACAGAGTCCTGCCCAGTTGTCATGGTAAGAGCAATTTTTCATTTATTATAGTTGCTGTTGTTATAATTCTTGCTTTGTCATATAGAAGAAATTGGTACAAAATTAGAAGAAGCAATTTTAATAGACTTCTTTTTCAGGACAAAGCCCTTTTCAATTATATATTTAATAAAAATAACATTTAATAACTCAGCATAAATATTGTTTCAAGTTTTTCATAACATTGGATAAATAGTGCTACACGTTATTATTGTGAAGAGGTTAATACTAATGTTGTCCTCTGTGCAAACCTGTATTCTTGAATTAGCAAATTTACAGCAGCGTATAGAGATATATACCATATACATATTCCAATAGAGCATTAAGTATACTCTGGATGTCACAATACATGTTTGTTTCTTTTAGTTATTACTGTCCTTTAAACCATGTAGACAAAACATTTTGTGATACAACATTACATCGTTTAAGCTGTTGGACATGTGGTGAATTGCTCAGCCTGTCAAAACCTACTTCCTTGTAAATGTGCAAAACTAGAAAATATGAGTGTCTACAGACCCTGAAAATCAATGACTGGTGATTTTGGAGTTAGATAAAAGCTGAGCAGAGGCTTTCTGGGTCATAGAGGACTAGTTTTCCAAAATCTACTCAGTGAATAAAGCTGATATTTTTGCAATTTTGTCTTTATGCACCAAATATTTTTTTATGACCTAGTCCTATGTACATTAGGCATGACTTCGATTTAGTTGAAATAATTATTTGAAATGACCTTGAGCCTCTAATAAGTGTGGGAAGTGAACCAAATCATTGGCTTCATTCTTTTATGAACACAACAAAGATGATCCAGGCTAATATGCAAAGCTATTTGGCATTCATGGTGAATATTAAGAACAGGTTGTAATTAACATATGCAGATGCAATATTACTATGACAGAGACAATGATTGATGATTTCGCTTAGCTTCACCAATTATAGTTATTTTTAAATTTTTGGTAGCAAACAACAATTGTTTACAGAATAACAAGTAGCACTGTAGTGGGAAATCAGATGATTGAGTGTAAAAATCTTGTTCCTACCAGAAGAAATAATAAATAATAAGAAACAATAAAAAAATAATACAAATATTGCTATGTTTCATTATAGTCTGTTGTTTAATCCTTCAAAATCTTTGAATCCAGGCTTCAAAATATCTCCATCTGAAAGATGTGTCTAATAATCTCAAATATTGTCTTGAACCATGTATAATTTATTAGCTTTTTTTTTTTTTAACAAGCCATCAATATTCAGACTATTCATTTGTACTATTTGTCTTTTGTTTAAAAGAAACTAAAAAAAGTCCTGGGATTGCTCACAGAGCAATTCCATGCCATAATATATAAAAGAAACATAAACATTCTTAATTATGATTGTAACAAGAAATCTTAATTCCCAGTCTAATGTACATAATTATGTAATATAGCCGTGGTGGTTTAGTGATTTCAGTCAGCCAGCTTTTCACATGATAAATCAGTCAGACTGAGTACTATTACAAATTGCAAGAAAAAATGAGGAAATCATCATTTTCACCATTATTGACATTATTATAAGGAATTGAGAGTGTTCTTGTCATAGGCAAACATACAAGACTAGAAGAAGATAAAAGACTAAGGCACATTAGGCTAAAATACTTGGGTGATTTTTATTTAGGATATGTAGGTAAAGACAAGGTTGAATTTCTAGGTAACCTAATTTACATTTCTTAAAAATGCTCAATATGTTAAAAGAACAGTCAGATAGAACTGGCATGTGATGGTCTATTTTATACATGTAAGAATCAAGCCTTTTGTTGTGTCTATAATATTTAGTGATGTAAAGATTTTTATTAAAGAAGTTGGAACTTTCATTAACATTTTTGTCCTATTCTGTACTTTTGGAGTACAAATGGAGAGTGCTTGATTATATTCCCAAATATTCAACTATCATATATATGCAATTAAAAAGACGATTTTGAAAGGCACAAAACAGTTTTTAGAAGGCTAACATTCATTAACTTCCATCTGTGGTATCTAATATTTTAATCTTTATTAAAAAAGCAACCAAACAAAATACATTTCTAGACAAAACTGCTTGTTTTTAATAGACCAAACAGATCAAAAGTATATCTAAAATGTAACTGAGATCAGGATGAGATGTTATTACGGGGATACTGTAGATGGATAATAGCAACTGTATTTTGGGTTGGCTACAGTTACTGTTCATTAATTGTGTTTTGCACCTCTATCACTAAAGTAGAATTCTTGCAAAATCTGAAATTAATTCTCACAAGTCCATGTTAGGAAAGGGCCTTGGCCAGAAACTCTGAGGATGACATGAGTTTAAATAGTTGTTATTCATGGCTTAAAGAGTGGAACAAAGGGATTAAGAGAGTTACTGTGCACTGGCGTGCAAAGACCAACCTTAGTCAGGATTCCTTTAAGGTAGTTAAAGTACTAAAGGCATTTAAAAATGTGGAAGAGGTGGCATAGGTTATGCTGCAATTGCAGTAATCCATTTACCTCCTTTTGAAGCATGACACTTTCATTTTAAAGAAATTTATCTCTACTAATTTTACGTTTGAACTATGACTAGCTAAATGATATTACAGAGTGAAATTCATTAATTGTCATGGGCATGTGAAAAAGTTGTGCCACCTGCTCTTGGATTTTCAATACTGACGAGTCATTCTGACTAGATTTCTTCCCTATCTGCTTCAGAAACCTCTCTTAAATGAGCATTTATACAAGCTATAACTGCTGTTTTTGTCGTATTGTGTACTTTCATCATGCACTGTCATGCTTGCACAACATATTTGAGCAGGTAAAGAATTCAAGTTTATGATATATAGACCTTAAAACAAGAAGACAAGATTGATGCTTTTATTTTAAAACTGATGAATAGTTCCTTTAAATCTTTATAAATAATATCTGTGAAACCAATAGTGGGGGAAAAAAAAAGCCATAGCCCCTTGGAGTGGGTGTGTTCATGATACCATTGCCATCAATTACTCTGTTCACTCTGCATAACTTTGTATTCGAACTTATGAAGAATGAAATGACACACGAGGAGAGGCAAGATGTAGTGTGTAGAGAGGGAAAATTTGTCCTTTAAAATAATAAAAATATTTTTATTATTAGAGAGTGTCATATATTGTACATGTATATAAAAATATTAAACCATTATTAATAATTAATTTATGTGTGTAAAAGTATTATACCATTATAAGTAATAAACTTATGTGGTATTTATGTTAGAAAAAAAAAGAAATTTAAGGCTGAAAAATCTAATGTTGAAAAGTTAATCAATGGCAGAATTAAGGCTGTCATGCAGATGAGGGTGTGTTTGAAATATCTTTAATGGTGATGTTACATACTGCTGTATTTGGGAGAGGACATCAGTTGTTTTGTTTTGATCCAGTGATAGGAAAGGATTACCTATGTTAGAAGTTACCGTATGAAGAGTCATCATTTAATCTATTTCAAAGTTTGAAAGGGTGTAAGGAATGAGTCAGGCAACTGCAGAAGGCACAGAGTATTCTTGAAGCTAATGAAGTTGAACATTACTGTGAATGAGACACTGTGTTTGTGTTTTATAGTTCCAAGGTAATGTTAAGTTTAAGCACTTGAGCAGCATGCTTTACTTAAAATGGTCATGTGTTGGTTACTTACAAAGCAATTCTCATTTTCTTTTTTTCCCAGAGTAACACGTCTCTTTTACAGAATCACATAAACCATTATCTGAATACTTAGAAGTACCACTGAAATCAACTACGATTGTGTTTTGAATATGTAAAATACTATGTACTCTGAAAAGTTAGTTCTTAATAGTCAGACTTGAAAAGGCAGTTGAAGAACTTTTGAAGAAAATACAAATAATTTTATTTTATTGTGACTGAAATATCTTCTAAATACTAAATTTTTGTTTTTCATAAATGTATGCCCATTACTTTACCATTCCAAACTTTCCTCCCAATGTAGTCAATGGAGAGAGATAGGCTTCTTAAAAGGTCAACAAAGGGGATTCAAAGAGTTTGTTGGTTTCCATTTGCTTCTGGACCGCATGAACAGAATTTATTGTGCTTGCATGCTCAGCAGAACGTGACTTAGGGTAGCAACTTAGGAAATACTAGGTATAGTGAAATATCTGAATACACTATGTGGAAGCAATACTGCTTGAGATTAAAGCATACAATAAAGACTATTTTGGAGGGATTGTAGGGTTACTTTTTGTTTGCATGTGTAAAAATTTAGCACTTTCAAGATTCCTGACGAAGTGAAAGAGTAGACATCCAGGTCTGAGTATACCTTAACCTATAAGCCTCACACTACAGACATTTTTCTGTATGAACGCACACATTACTCCTCCTCCATGGAAAGGAGACCATTGTACATCAAGAACTATCAAGTTAAAAAGCCAAACAGAGAAAAGCTTCCTAGTGGATTTGGCAGTAATTAAGTAGAGATTTGTTAATCAGTATATACTTCTTAGAGATAGTGGGCTCATTTTTCCTATGACAAACCACTGGCTGTTTACTGTAAAATACACAAATGATTGTAGGAATAGGGAACTCTGATAATCTGCATATAGCTATCTGCATATATGGCTATGCAGATAGCTGGTATTTTGTCGAAAACCCCACAGTTTTTGGAAAATGTGATTAAGTTAAAATCTTAGCTTTTCTTAAACTTTCTCTTTATATCAGAGAAAGCTTGCAAATGTTACTGGAACAAACTGTAAAGGTTAATAATTCTAGAAAGCTCAGAAAGCAGTTAAAAATAAACACAGACACACACATATACCTACATCAAGCATTACTTTGAGTGTCTGACCTTTTGCATATATATTTGGAATTCATAATATGGCTTTACAATGTCCATTGAATGATAAATGCTATGTGTAATTATTCCAAGTTTTCATTTAAGAAGTACTAATATAATATAATGGTAAGTAAAGCATAAGAAATTAAGAATTACAGTCTCATTGAAGTAAGCTGCTAGAGAATCCTAATTTCCAAAGTATTTAAGGGATTTGTTAAAAAGAGTGCACCATAAAAGCAGGTGCTTCATCTTTTGCTGAACTGGATCTGCTGCCAAGTTTTTGAAGCATAGTTTAATGAAGGAAATGTCAGAAAGAAGGAAAAATAGTTTAAGCTACATAAACTTTGATTTTTTTTGCTTTAGTTTTTTATATTCTTTACTATTAAAAATGTATTTGAAATCAAGCATGTATATCCAAGTCATAATTTTAAATAAATCCGCTTACATGGAACTGTTAGTTTGAATAAGCGTCATCAACAGCAAGGAAAATGTAACAGGGAACTTTAGTACTACTGAGAATAGCATGTAAATTATAAAATACATAAATTAACTGACATACAGTAACTGACATACAGTTTCTAATTTAATTGGCAATAAAAGAACATAGCACAGATGAAAATGCAGAGTGAAGTGTGTCATTTTTTAAATTTAGAATATTAAAAACTGACATTTTTTGTTTCCTTTGAATATGTAAATTTTCCAATAGAAGACTGAAAAACACTATTATTCCTTAAAAAAAAAAAAAGGTCTCCTGGTTTTGTCTAGGATCGAGTTAATTTTCCTCTCAGTAGCTGATGTGTTTTGGATTTCATAGGTGAAGAATGTTGATAAACACACTGATGTTGTTAGTTGTTCCTAAAGAGGCCAAGGTTACGTCTATCTTCCCATGTTTTACTAATGTGCAGGTACAGGAGGGATATAGACATAATAGTTGATCCTAACTGTCCAAAGAGAGTATTCCATGCCATAAACATCATGCTCAGTACTTAAGGGGGTGGTGAGCCAGTGAGCTCTCTCTTTTTTCCCCTCTCTCACTGTTCGGAATCATTCCGGGATAGATTACGTTTTTTCTTTCATTCTGTGATTGCTGCTTGGGACAGGCTATATTGATCATTGGGCCATTGGGTGGTGAGAAATTGTGCATCATTTGTTGTTCTTGTTTGTTTGTTTGTTTTGGGTTTTTTTCAGCTGTTGTCTTCTTTTTTTTCTATTAGTATATTATCATAATTACATATATATACATATATAAAAATAATTATCTTTTCTTTTGCTATCCTAGTAAACTGCCTTTATCTCAACCCACGGGTTTTCTTTTCATCCTGATTCTCTCCCGCATCCTCTGGGGAGGTGGAGGGTGATTGAGCAGCTGTGTGGTACTCGATTGCTGACTGTAGCTAAACCACAACAAAAGATTATTCCATCATGTATTTTGTGGTGGAGAGAAAAAACAGTTTTTAGCACTCGTTTAAGTAAATATGTGCTTGTTTCTATATGAAGTGTTAACATCATAGGTACGTATTTTTCTTTGAAGTTTTTTTAGAACAGAGAAGGTGGCTTCAGGGTATTCTGTTCTTCGAAGGAAAAAAAAAAATCCCTACCATTTATTCAAACAGATAAGCAAGTATTTATTTTCTAAAAACTACAAGACACTGAAGTAGAATAGGATTATGTAGTATCAGTCAGTAATCAAGGTAAGTCAATTAATAACTGGAATTGAAGAAACTAATCCAGTCATCTGCACTGGCTATACCTAATAAATAATATATGTTTCTAACTTACTCTCAGGCAGCAGGCTGAAGGTCCTCACTCTTGTCTAATAAGACTTCAGTAACCCATTCAAATGGAAGAATATTTCTTAGGTGGGGTATGTTGGTGGTTAGGTATATGAGGCTCAGATTTCATTCTTTGAACAAGTTTTGTCATCTTCACTTTGACTTTCAGAGTGGGGACTAGGGGAGGGTCCTGTGGAATAGAAAAACCTGCAATTAAGGGACAGCATTTTTTTTAAATAGAATTCAGTTTTCTTTTCCTTCTTGGCTGGGCTACATATAGCAGTTAGAATCATAGAATCATAGGATCATAGAATGATTAGGGTTGGAAGGGACCTTCAAAGGTCATCTAGTCCAACCCCCCTGCAAGGAGCAGGGGCATCCCTCACTAGATCAGGTTGCTCAGAGCCCCATTCAGCCTGGCCTTGAATGTTTCCAGGGATGGGGCATCCACCACCTCTCTGGGCAACCTGTTCCAGTGATCTACAACTCTCATGGTGAAAAATTTTTTCCTAATGTCCAATCTAAATCTACCCCCCTCTATTTTAAAGCCATTGCCCCTCGTCCTATCACAGCAGGCCCTACTGAACAGTCTCTCCCCATCTTTCTTGTAGGCCCCCTTGAGGTACTGGAAAACCGCTATCAGGTCTCCCCAGAGCCTCCTCTTCTCCAGGCTGAACAGCCACACCTCTCTCAGCCTGTCCTCATAGGAGAGGTGCTCCATCCCT
>JAAGAY010141199.1:0-45102 GCA_011801015.1 Ardeotis arabs | reverse complement strand
GGTGAGGCTGACCGGCCTGTAGTTTCCTGGGTCTTCCCTGTTCCCTTTTTAAAAATGGGGGTTATGTTCCCTCTCTTCCAGTCATCGGGGACCTCACCAGACCGCCACGATTTCTCAAATATGATGGCCAGTGGCTTGGCAACTTCATCCGCCAGTTCCCTCAGGACCCGCGGATGGATCTCATCAGGTCCCATGGACTTGTGCACCTTCAGGTTTCTCAGATGATCCCGAACCTGCTCTTCGAGTACAGTGGGCGGTTCTTTGTCCTCGCAGTCCCTGCCTGTGCCTTCCCACAGCTTGGGTGGTGAGACAAGAGCCCTTATCTGTGAAGACTGAGGCAAAAAAGTCGTTAAGTACCTCAGCCTTCTCCACTTAGTGTCCATTGAACTACCTGAAATAAAACTGTGAATTAATTGCTACTAATATACGTAGATTAGTGGAAAAACAGTAAAAAGGATTATTCTATTTCAAAAAAAATTGTGTTGCCATGGCTGTATTTAAATCTAATTTTTAAAAGCACTTAGTAATTAGAAATTGATACATAGTTCTAATTAAGACAACCTAGACATACAGATATTTTTATGTTTCCTATGAAGCATAAAATTAATCCACTTTCTGATAATTTTTTATTATTCCACCTGCACACTGGATTCTTTAATAATAAAAGAAATTCAGCTCTTGTCCATATGCACAAAACAAGTAAAAATTTTCCTACTATCATTATAGTCCACCTTCCTCAGTCTTGTACAATAATCCAATTTTTGTACAAGCAAATTGATGATGTTAATTCATTTGCTTTTAAACCAAGCATATCTATGTGGCTTGAGCTGAAATATTCCCATCAAAGATTATATACTAATTGATTTAATTAAACTTGGTATTCCTTATGTTTCAATGTATATGAGAATAATAATTCCACCATTCTCAGGAAAGCACAAGGATTAATCACTGTGTCTGAGAATCTCCAAATTTATATCAATATCTTTGCATATTTATAAGTACTTCTATATATGCACAATTAAGATCAAGAAAAAACAAGAACAAATGACAGCGACACTGTCAATACAATGAAGTTTTAAAATCAAGGGCTCCCTACTGCTTTCTGCCTGACTGTACTCATGAGGATGCACCTTTGTGCAAATTTTTGGATGGAAAGAAAGAAAAAGCTTCTGAATGGTGTAGTTATTTAGTGATATTATATTATCAGTTTTTGCCTTTATTTGTTCTACCTGCTGCTGATTTCACACATTTCTTCAATGCTTCAGTACAGTAGTTTCCAGTTCATTTGGCATAATGAAAGCAAATCAACACCATAATATTAATCCATAGACAAATGTACCTATTTTTAAAAAGGAAGGATGTTTTCAAAGGCAGTCTCACACTACTAATCTCTTCTCTGGCTTTTCCTCAGGAATGAGGAACAATTCAAGTGTTTGTTGCTGTTCTAATTTTGTACCACAAAAAAATCTCCAAAACGACCTTGAATCTCCATTGACACTGTTCTTTAGTAAAATTTGCTATCTTGACTTCTGACTTTATGTTAGGTAACTTTGATATTTAGGGACTAAAACCCATGCTTATTCCCTCCTCTTCCAGTTCAATGGGGAATTTTCAGGGAAGAAAGAATACAAACTTATTTCGTGCTCCTCTGCATGACAGTTGATTTTAGAATGGTCTTCATATTTTAATCCCATTAGGCTAAGTATATTACAAATTCTCTTTCCATACTTTAATTCTCCTAATATAATAAGTTTTAATTAAATTAATTTTTAGTTTGTCATCTAATGACCATTTGTCACATCAGAAAAAAACCTAACATAACAGTACTTGCTACATCAGGCAATAATGACAACATTTTTTCTTTAGCTTCTTTATTTAAAATCAATTTATATATCAGTTAATTTCAGCCATAAGAAACTGTTCTCTGATAAAATCCCATTATATTGGAACGGTAAACTCTTAACTACTTTTATTTAAGAAAATAATACAACTGTGCCCCACAAATTATGACAGAGTTTGAAAAGAAATCTCTCTCTCTCTTTACTATGTAATGAAGACAATGTCATAAAAGTACATAACAAAGCTATAGAATATTCAGGAAAAATACAGAAAAATAAAAGCTCCCTATAGGTTTTGCCTTAGTCAAAAATTCTTTACTGGAAATAAAACATTAATAAATGGCTTTATACAAATAAATACATATTTTAATAGGTGAAATGTATCTGAAACATTAATTCTTCCTGTTTCAAAATTTCAAACTATTTCAAACTATTCAAAATGATGGGCTATACTGGCCAAAGGTTGGTTACAAGAGTCTTTTATTTTTCAAACTATACAGAAACAGTAAAAAAGAAAATACGTTATTCTTTCAAATATTACATAGGGTAAACGTTAAATTTAATATTTAATGTGTAGAAATTAATTCAAATAAGAAATGGATTTTCCTTTTAATTAACAATGGGAAACGAGTGAGCCAATTTTGAAATTATATAACCTGTATTATTACATAATACAGGTCACGTCAATTTTGTTGTGGGCAGAAAGCAATAGATATGATATGAACAAAGATGGTGGAGTCCCAAAATGTCTACACAATTAATTAACATGCTAACATAAATACAGTGATTAAAGTAATTTTCTCTACAGTCAGATCTTAAGTGCTACTCTACACAATAATTATAATCTAGTTCACATGGTAATTACATAACAGTAGGAAAAAAATTAAAATAATCCATTTTCTTCATCCCAGCAGCAGTACCTATACTGGTATCAATTTGGTAATTGGGTGTGCTTAGCTATTGCCTAAATCTTATACTGGTATGCATGCTAAAACCTCTCTATTTCTATTTTGCAAGGCACCTTTACGATACGTTCTCTAAAATTCTGCACTAGTAACAGAAAACAACATGAATTAAGATAAAGATGCAAAACTATTTCCTGAATTAAGAAAATAAAAAGTATCATTATACATTTATTAAAAACTACTTTGGGGCAAATGCCAATATTCTGAAATACAGTCAAGTAAAAAGGTAATATGATTCTAAGCAAATTTTTTCCCCATGTAAAATATTTTATGCTAATCTGATAAGAGAGAAATACAGAGAAACAACAAAGGGTGAAGCAATGTTTGAGTAAATAATGATAAAGCCTATATGACCTTGACATGAAAGAAAAAACATTAAGGAAGGACAAGAAAACTTTAGAATTACAGAACCGGTGCTTGTCCATGCTACAGCTTTTGAAAACCTCCTTTTAATAACCTAGCCATTTCCTAATAAAAAATATAACTATAAATGCAAACACAAAGGAGGACTTTGCTTTATTTTTCCCTCCTGATAATTTTTCTCCCTACCTTTGGTTAATTAAAGGCTGGTGAGATGCTATTCTTGCACCAATTTTTTTCTACTATAGTACATTTTTGATTTAGTAAGCGGACAATTTGCAAGGCCCGCAGGGCCTAAAACACAGACAAAACTAAAGTTAAGTTATAGTATGTGTTCTGAAGAGGACATGCACAGTTCCAAGTAAGGGCAGGTATCTTTTCAGTGGAGTTTTAAAGAGACTGGTTGTCTTTATAGTGTATTTTGCACATGTATATTCTCAGTAGCACATAACATTTCTTTCTTCAGGCTAGACTTCCAATGTGTTTTCTTCAGCGCAAAGGCATTTAAAAACTCAAAAGCACATAATATAATTATTCTTATTTAAACAAAAAAAAGTCTATGACTCCGGCTCCAATGTTTCAAATAATCATACAAAATATACATGTTTGTTAGAATCCTTTTGATCTTGGAGAGCAAAGGGATTTTATGAAATGTTATCTTGTGAATTTTAGAAAGGTACAATTCATGGACCACCTAATATCATCAAATATATCCATCATGATCATCGTCATCACCAACATCATCGTCTCCTTCATCTTCATCATCATCTTCAATTTCGTCTTCATCATTCATTATTTCATCTTCATCATCTTCATCATCTGTCCATTCATGGAAATCACCAGAGGCAAAGTCACCTGAAGTCTCTAAATCGATAGCTAAAAAGGTATGGTAGTTATAGAAAAGACACACAAGACACACTACATATTTACAGTATAATATACATAAGCTACAAAAGGCACACCAGAATATTTAGTTTCAGGCCAGTTACTTATTTTAAACTACACAGTGTGATGTAGAAATAAATAATACAAAAATTCTTGTCTTAAAAGAAAGTAACTTCAATAGGGATGAATTTCTCAATGTTAACAAAAAGAGACAAATTTTATGGATTAGTAGAACTATAATGAGTGCCAGAAACAACTGAAAGAGATTTAAGTCCAACTTACAGATGACAGTAAGGACTACTGATAATATACACTGTCTATTGTTCAGTTCTTACATCTTATCTCGAACTATCTAGAAAGGATCATGGATTAGATGGTCAATAGGTCTGAGCTTGTAGGTCAAATATTGTGTTAAATTTACCCTTTGTTTCAGGCTATGTTCTTCTGTTGCAAAAGAAGTGGAAAGGAGTAATATAAGACTTTATTTTTTAAAAAAGGAAAATATTTTATTCCATTTTTTGTCTCTGGGACATCAAATAAAGGTGACACGGGAATTCTTGGAAGAAGTTGCACAGTGGTGCTGGGAAGGGAAAAATAAGGGAAGATTTAATGTGCTAGGAACTTTTGGCAATTCCGTCAAGCATAAGTTGAAAAAAGTGTCTAATTGAATTCACTAGTGTGCTGATTACCCAAAGGGATTTCATCAAGCATTCTGGGGCTTGTCTAATGCTGCTCTAGATAATTAAATTTCCCCAGGTTTATATACACTATGCCAAGCACATATATGGGGTCTATTAATAGCTGACACAGTAATAGGAGTTACAAAAAATAATGAAGTAACAAGAGTAACACACTAAAATTTGTTCTTTTTTGTTTCACAATCCACGTAGTTGGGTCCCACATCTATTCTTACTGAATAAATTTAATCTGGTTGGTAATCAGAGGGAATAACAGCTCTAAATCAAATGCCACAATGGGTTCTTAACTTACCACATTCTGCTGCACCATTTGTTCTGGATCCTGTTACCTCATTACCGTATCTGTCAACACACCAGCACTGCCCTACACTTCCATGGCACTGACTTGGTTTGTAATACCCATCTTCATCACATAAGGGGATGTACTGCCCTGTGATATACAAATATTGAATAAGAGACACAATCAGGGACTTACTTTGTGAGGCAGTGACTTGCCTAAGGTTGAATAATCCACTGTTTTTCAGTTGGAACAAAGACAGACTTTTTGAAAGAACTATAAAATGCAAACAAACCACAATGAAAAAAAAAAAAACAGTCATATGAAAGCATTTTGAAGGGTATAGTTGTTGTTAGGAACCATTCGTAGCAGAAATACAGTTTTGACTACTTTGGGTCAAGCCTTTTATTACAGCTTTTATAGAGTGGCTAACTGTAAAATGAAGATTTTTCCTTTCAGTAATATTGATACAGTATAAACTGATTCACAACAAAGACTTCAATTACTTAAAAACATTACAGGTAAAGGATCAGCAGAGATACTAATTTAGGAGTGCCTTAGACTGTCTCCTCCATGACTGTAAAAACGTACATTCTACCAGGGTAATAAAACAGATGTAATATCTTTTGATAGGTAAGGTAATAAAACTAAGTTTAATAGCTTTCAAAAACTTCATAAATTTTGTTGCTGGAATTTACTGCGGTCTATCTTTGTTGGATTAATATTGATTTTATGTTGCTGTTTCACTAGGGTTATTTATGTAAGCAATAAAACCTTCAAAAGAATGATCTATGGCCCACCTAGGAGCTTCTTTCCTCCTTGCTGCTTCTGGATGTTGCTGAGCTCTGTCTGGCAAGGTGGGTCTAAAATGACAAAAAATGTTAAACAGATTACATGGTATCTAGGAAGCATATGACTAAGCATATGACTAAGTTTTCACAGTTTGTTACATTCTAACGTCACTGTAACTACTGATCTCAAGAAACACACATGCATTCTGCATTAACAGTCATACTCTAAGCTCTGAAATAAAAGAATTACTGCACTTTGCTACAGCTCCAGAATTATGAATTAGAGCATCACCATGGATTTGTGCAGAAGGCCACTCCCAGTTAACGCATCTGTAAATCTGGTCACCAGTCTGGAGGATTGAGGAATGCTAGACCAAACCAGTAACTCTATCACACCCTATTTTATCCGGCTACAGGAATCAGGGTGTGGCTGTGAAGATTGCCTCAGGTATTGGTTAGAAACAGGATGGGTCTTTTAATTCTTTCCCTTTTGTCCTTGTTAGAAGTCACGTTCAAGTTTTGCATTTCACATACTGCACTAAGAAAATAAGAATTGTCTCCACTGGAGTCTGCAAGATTGTGATTCTATTGCAACAATTTAAGACTGAATCCCATAGGTAATAATTCTCATGTTCAGCAAATTAAACTAAAAGCAGTGGCCAGAGTTTAGATGGCTCTAAGAGGCAGAATAAGTATTAAAATTCAGTTTTCCATTCTTCAGAGTTATAGCTTACTCCAGTTCTGAGTAATTTAATTTTCTACTGTCTATAAAAGCAAGTCATAGTATGCCCCATGAATGGGAAGGAAATAACACATGAATGTGTATACGTTATTGTTGAATAAGTAAAAGAATCAAAACCAGCAAAGTACTAATCTTTCAACACTGATATTGTGTACTACATTAGACTGCCAGCACAAAGGCATTTCTCATTCGGAATCAGCAGTAGTATTACTGAGTTTACTCACATGTGTCTTTAGCTTATACTGTTCCTGGGCAATATTCTGTTAACATGTCACTAAAGTCTCACATTCTGTGAATATGAAATGCGTTTTGCAGTTTAGCAGACTCTGATTATTTAGAATACATCTTGGCCTGGCAATTAACTCAAAGCTCCCTTCTGAAATACAGTGAAACTACTTTTTTTTTTTCCGTGCACACAGAAAAAACATTCTGTGCTAGTTTAAAGATGAGAAAACTGGTCTAGCTTATTGATGAAGCACACACTTAGATCAGAAGCCAGTCACTGTGTAGGGCAATGGGTAGGCCAAGATCACTTGAGTGGTGATGATCCAAGGCAGCGTTTCCTGAATTCCTCCTAAAGGAAAACAGGAGTGTTCACCCTTCACCCAGCTGAGATCAGCACAGGATGCACAAAGGCGGCCAAGGAACAGCAAGCACACGTGTTACAACACATGGAGGTGCCTTTCTTGTGGAAATGCTCAAACGCTGGTGACAAATGCCTAGATCAATCAGGGATCAGAAATATATTTCTGGTGAACATAGATTCTCTTGGCTGGTATAGTCTACATATACTAATAGGCCTTTGGTATTATTCATGAGCTCTTATCTAACAGAATAAATAGAAACTGAAGACCATGAAAACCCCTTACTGAGAGCAGGCTGTTAATTTCTCTTGGCTTTACATTTTAAGTGCTATTTACATATCTCATACATTTAAAGAAGTTTATAAACGTTTAGAGTGGCCTTGCCTCTAGTGGGCCAGGTTTTCACACTAAATCTATAATGATTCTTTTTAGAGTTAAGGCCTTAAAAGTAGGCTCTACTTTTAAAATATTGTTCACAGGAGTCTTAATGCCTGAACAATTTTTTCAAGAGATGTCTTTCCAGACCACCAAGCAATTTTCTGGGTGTGCTCTTGAAAACCAGAGAGACTTGACAACATTGAGTGGGTATTGGGTTTAAGTATTTAGTCTTAGAGTATTTGCTAAGGCTATATGAAGTTTTACATTTCTTGTTGGAAAAAGTGCTTTGATGATGATCATGCTCACTATTATGCCGGAGATGTTCATTACCTTTCAAAACTAAGGTTTCTGTCTTTCCTGATATTTAAAGAACTAAGCTCTTACTTGTACAACATTCTGGGGTTCAATTATTTCTTAAACCAAAGGTATTTCCAATTATCTGTAACTAAAAAATTATAGTCATTTATGCACACAAATACCAGAGGATAGAAGGATCTTTCAAAGAATACAGGAAATATGCTGAAGAAGGAGAACTAGTCTAACAGGAAAAATACAGGTATTTTGTTCTATGGAAAAAAAAATCTAAATTAGAAGCACAGAGTTGCACACATG
Organism: Ardeotis arabs; assembly: GCA_011801015.1. Classification (NCBI taxonomy): domain Eukaryota; kingdom Metazoa; phylum Chordata; class Aves; order Otidiformes; family Otididae; genus Ardeotis; species Ardeotis arabs. The sequence goes on along the minus strand of JAAGAY010141199.1, from coordinate 36,972 downwards.
AGCATTAACATGTGGAAATATAAAAATTATGGACTCTGCCTAAATAAAAAAAAAAAAAAATCTTCATTTACAGCTGTAAATCTTTGGTGGTATAATTACAAAAAAGAATACCACTAACCAAAAAGCAAAAAGGCAATATGAGAAAGTTACTTACCCAAAACTCTTCTTCTCAGACGCTATGTCTTCAAGATTCACACTTAAACTTTGCTTCTCAGGATAAAACCAGCAATAACTCTTAACAATACTACATCACTCTCATGCTTAAAACTGTTAAAGAGAATGGCAGGCTAGAAGTTCAACCAATTCTTTTTGGTCCACAGCATATCCTTTTTCCTCTCTCCCCAAATGATAATGCTTCCCTCTTTATTTTCCAGTTAGTTTCTGAGTTTGGAAAAGCTGTCTTTTAATTTTTGAACTTACTTCAATTAAAAAAGCAGTGTCACTGGACAACTTTTGGTAGTCTTGAGCCAAGGAGAAAAAATTCCTCTACAAAAAATCAGTGTGGTGGCTTCCTTTGAAACAGAAGAGAATCTGACATCTTTCTGATAATCTGAATACAAATAAGAGACCTAATAATCTTCATCCTTAATCTACTTTCACAGATGTGGCAGGAATTGTCTTTCTGATAATATCACTGCATTGCTATGAGTGATTCATGAACCACTTAACAGGAGACATCCACAGCTCTTCAGTGCTCAGGGTACTGATGTACACCAGAGTATCCCATGTTATTAATACTGGCCCTTGAGACATCAATATTCAGTTGTGTCAAGAGGTGCTGCAAGGCTAGTACAATTAAGCTTCAATTTACCAAAAAGAGGCACATTAACAGAGCAGTGGGAGTACAACTGGTAGATTTGACAAAGAATGTAGAGGATTTTTAACAGAGATGTCTCAAGGAGCTGCTACCCACACAGTGAGCCTCCAGCTTTCACAGATTCTCCATCTTATTCAATAAAAACCAGTGATTTTCCATCTATCAAGTAGACCATATCTGGCAGAACACTTAGCTACAAGCATATGGTCCACTGCAGATTAGGCTGTCATATTGTGCCTTGCCTGTGCTTGGGGTCAAGTGTTATAATTGTTCTTGGACAAGCGAGCCTTGAACTTCAGGGATTTGAAACAGTCAATACTGCACTTCAAGAAATCTTTCTGGGGAACTCAATTATGTGTTCAGACACACTACACCCTTCTTTAGAACAATCTATATACATACTTGAAGTCCTGCAATCTGAAAAGACTGATGTAACAAATACGAATCACGATAATTATCATTCTTCTGTAAGATGGACCAGTTTTAAAGTCATAAACATGTCGTCTAGCCTTGACAGACAGAGCCTGTAAGAAAAAGGCATCTAGAGAAGTGCTGGACTAATAGATCCGTGCAGAGGCCTGCAGTAAAGAAATGCTTAGGTGCTAAGCATTAATATTCCCAGCAAAATTGGGTACTCTCCTCCTCTGATGCAACAAAAACAAGGTTGTAATAATGATGAAGTGCTGGCAGAAAGAATTTCAGTTTATAAAAAGGCCAACACTGCAAGTGCCTCAGTTTTTAGTTAAGCACTAAAGTGTCAAGCGTGTTAAGCTGGTGTCACAAAAATAAGAAAATAAGTTTTGAAGATGGGTACTGAAGCACTTTCATGAATTGTAGTTGAAACTAGAGGGCAACAGTGACCAAAGCATATAGGATGACTTGCAAAGAGTACCGGCAAATTGCAGATTTTGAAGTATTGCAGAAATGCATTATAGTGTCTTGGATGTATCTCAGAAAAACTACACTACACTTAAAGCAGAATAAGGCCAAGAGAAAAATGCAATAACCACCACTGAGCTGTACATAATTGTTTAAGCATTAGTCAAGGTGGGACAGCTATTACAGGAAGATCTTTTTCTGAGCAAGAAAGATCTGACTTAAGCATTCATAAGAAGTTGCTTATATTGACTAGCATTTGTGAGTAATGTGCAGCAATGGGTCTAGTGTACTCTAATGCATCACGACAGACCTCAAGCAGAAAGAAAGAATGAAGAAGAGTTGCAAGAACTTCTCTGATGTGACAGTCTTGAACTGTGAGGATTGAAAAGCAAGAAGGCTTCTCAAATAATGACTTAAGCAAATAATATGTGTTTTAAAAAAGCACAATGGAATTTTTATCCCAGTATGATACGTATTATTAACTAAATTTTGTATTCACTTTGAACATCATTAATCAACAGCAATGCTGTAAAACTGTAGATCTGCCCAGAAAGCACCTACTAAGCTCAGTGAATACAGAGCTGTTTACATAGCCTGAAGCATTCTGTTAGTATCAACTTAATTTAGTAAACATCAGAAATAAGCCACTGAATTTCTCTATCTAGCCATCTCTTTGCTATTAATAGCAAAGGTCTAGCTAAAAGTCTTATTTAGATTATTCAATCAAGTAAGAAATAACCAAATATGAACGTATTACAAGGTTTAGCATAAAACTGCAAATTATGAATTGAGAATTCAGTGGGTTGCTCATCCACTAGGAAGTTAGGACTCTGACAGTTGTACAAGAGCTAGTAACATGAAATGACAAAAGACAAGATTATTTTTTTTTCTCCCAACGTCTTCAAAAAAGAAGAGTACAGATTTTGTTGACAGTGTTAATTTGGAGGGATGAAGTGCATGTTTAATGTGCCAGGATTGCTAAAACTGAGATTTCACCTTATTTGCAATGTTGAGGATAGACCTTTTTCACTATATGCTCAAATACACTGTGGTATCAAAAGCTATTCAGTACCTTATCACACCACCACAGTCAAGACAGTAAGGAAACTAGTAAAAAGTGAAGAAATGCTTGAGAATGTTGGATTCTGCAATGGGGGAGAATCAGCGTCACTTGAAAGCCTGATCCCAGATTTTTAGCCTTTGAGGTACCTTTAATATAATTCAGTAGTGTTTAGATCAGTCTTTACAATACCATTCTAGCAGGACACAGAACAAATATTTAGACAAATGGTATTTATAGGCTACAGAATGCAAAACTACTTGAAATTAATCCGTGGAAGTGCTTTCTCAATGCCCTGGTTATGCTGTATATGCATTATATGAAATTGGTGGAAGAATCTTGGCCATAGTAGGCCACATGTTATGTGCTGTACTTCATCTGACAATTGAAAAGAATTATCCAAAGACTAAGGTTATTTACATATTAAGCTGAAATGATTGTGGTCGTGGGGTTTTTTTTTTGTTTTGTTTTAAAGACTACTAAACAAAATATGTTACATTCTTTAAGAACTACTTTACTTCTGGGATGGGTTATTTTTCATTTACTTATTTTTGTAGCTGTACATACATGCTTGTAGAAATGAAAGCCAAAATATTGTTCTACTGTAAAACAAACAAGGTGTTTTGAAAGATTAAATGCTAACTTTTTAACTACAACATTATCAAAGAAAAGTCTGGTATCTAGTATGTATCTACAGAAGTATAGCTTTATTTTTGTTCAGATTTACAACTGGCAGATGTGGCATGATAAAAATCTTTATTTCTGCAGAAATCAGAGTCAAACCATCGATGCTGAGTGCTAATGGGAATTTATCAGGAGAGTTTTAAGGACACAAGTGAGACTTAAAAACTGATATTAAAATTTTCAACAAGACTGTACTGGCTTTGCAAACTTTCCACCAAATCAGTCTTATCTCCTCTACTGGCAGTAGAATTTGGACCCTGGTTGCTATTTATCCCTTTGAAAATATTCCTCATGTTAGTAAGAAAAATGAAGGGACAATTCTGCCCAGTTTAGTCAATATTTAATGAGTAAACATTACATTCATTACAACTAGTTTGATGATATAATTTATGTGATGTCTCACCTAGATCTAAAATTGTTATATGATCCTCAGGAAAGCAATGCTTATAGGTTGTGTTTATTTGTTTAACCAAATCACATCAGGACGTTAACAAGAGATTCATCTAGGCAGTGAAAATGAACTGGTTTTAGGTCCAAACGACTGCAAATAACTTTATCCATAATGTTCATTCAATTATTTTAACAGGCTCACAAAATAGAACATTAAGAAGCCCTACTTTAGCAATAAAAAAGTTTATTTTATAATGTAGGTGAAATAGATAGGGAAAGAAATAATGTAAGTAATTTTGCTCTTTATTTTGTTCTATTTCCTCTACATACTTGCCGGAATTTAGCATGAGAAACAATATTGTGGTAAAAGCATTAGCTACTGTTTTGCATTTTACTTAGAATCCTTGAATTTCTAGCAAGCCTTTCCATTTAGCTTGGGTTGTTTGTTGTTGTTTTTCTTTTTTACTTCATTTTAGGCATTCACAATAAGCAAAAGCCTTAACACAAATTCATGGTACAGCATTTAAGAGCTTGTAGTTCACTGTAATCTTCTTAATACATTAAAAAAAGAAAAAAGCATTACAAAAATATCAGTCATATACATATGCAGGTTGTTCTTATCTTTTACCTTGCTGTCTTTGGAAGCAGTAGCACCACTCATTGTTAGATATCAAACTGTCCTTGTAAGTGTCACAAGAATTGAAGAATGCCCTGGTGCATGGCTCATTCTTGTCAAGGTAAATGCTTCCAAGTTCTGACTGGTCCAACAACAGGTCATAGTTCGTATCAAGCCTGTTAAACATCCAGCCAAGGGAGTCTTTGCAAATCGGCAAAATGCTGGTATCAAATCCTAGGAGGCAAAATAAAATAAAATTAAAAAAAAATCATATTGCAGGAAAGATACGGCAGCTGTTGAGCTCAGCCACCACAAAAGAATGCTGCTTCATGGAAATTGCTCCAGTGATACACAGAGACAGTACAGAAATAGGGTATACTATTGAAATACTATGTATAAATTATTAAAAAAAAAAATTAAAAAAAAATCATTAAATTAACCTGCTAAAAAAAAAAGACTCCCCACCATCAGTCTCAAAGCACTTAGAAATATGAGTCTTCTTGTCAAACATTATACCTATAGCACATACATTATGTACAATAATAAATGATCTAGAGTGATTTCCTGGAAAATAATTCTGTTGAGGAATTTTAGTGGTATTATAAATCAGGAGAGTGAAGCTTAAGTGGTTTGCAGTATTTACAAAACTAAGAAGAAAATAAATTCCAAGTAACTTCCTTGAGTCCATTTGTTTCTTCCTAAAACATATATTCAGTTCTATGAGAAAGGAACACAATACTCAGCCTCAGCAATGCCTTTGAAGTTATGATATTTTAGCTTTACCTGATGTACTTTACATCTTGGAGGAGGTCACAGAAAAGATGATTGCTAAAAGCAGCCAGATGCCAGTATCAGACCTACTAATACAGCTTGCACCTTTCTAAATTGTTGCCTGGAATAAGTGCCATCAGGAAGAGGCTGAGTTAATGATTCCTGTAGCCAGAGCTCAGACCTCATGTCTGTTTTTCCTGCATCAGCTGTAAAGTACACATGGATGTGCATATGGACTTGGACAGAAAATTCGGAAATCGCCAAGCCTCTCTGCATTTGATATGCGTACATAATTTTTCCTGTCCATGTGCTACGGGTCCTACCACAGGCCTATGGTGCACGTGGCCAGGCAGTTGAGTATACACCCTAATACAGAATGAGACTTAGTGCTACTAAATACCATTCTTCTCAAAACCTTTAAGTTAAAACTAAGCACTGAAAGAATGTGATTGGTAAATATTGCTATAGAAAAAGCCTGCCTGCCTTAGTTGTTGTTCTGAAAACAATAAACATACCTGAAAAGTGTTTCTATGCTGCTAAAACAGGTCAACTTGGATAACTAAGTAATAAGATTTAGAAATTTTCCTTCAGGTATATATGTATGTGGAAATGTCCATGCTATGGTAAAATGACCATTTTAGAAAGGAAAAGAAGAAAGGTAATAGCATCAAAAATTCCCTGTGGAAGTCAGACAACCACATAAATTCCCCTTCCCCAGCAATCCTAAATTAACTGTGACTTTCTATCAGGACAGTCTCACTTTTTCTTGTTCTGTGTTGATCTGTCATATTCATTATTATTTCTGCTTGACAGAAAGAAAAGAAAAAAGTAAAAAAGAAAGCAAGTCGTTTGATAATGATGATCTTTTTGATGTGTTTAACACAATGTAAAAATATAGCCTAGTTTTCAAGCAACAGGCTCTCTCTTCCTTCCTCTCCAGCCCCTGATGAAACATCAAAACAACTTATTTTTGTGTGGATTGGGAAAAGTAGAGAGAGACAGGACCCAACAGAATGAATAAGGATATAGAGTAGATGTGTTATTAAACTCTATCTGTAAAAGATATCAACATTATTTAACAGATATTCATGATTTGAAAAATTATGGAAGGTTCCTCCACCTTAAAACATTTTGTCTAAGGCTGAATGTTTAGTGTAATGTTATTTACCTCTAAGGCTCTCTTCCTGAAGGCCTCTTAACACACTTCCCAGATACTTTTCTTTTCTCTGCTAGTCCTGCTTTTAGCTAGAGACCCTCCTGAAGACTTTGGACTCAGAAAGTGGTAAATATGAAACATACTGTTTCCTATCCTGACTTTTGTGTACCTGCATGACGGGAGGAATTATTCTTGTGCTTACAAAATTTTTTTTTAATTTGTCATTCTGGCCAGCTCACCAAACTGCAAGACAAGTTGCAGAAAAAAAGCAACCATGAGGAGACAGATTTTAATGAATAAGATGCCAGCCAGAAGGGAATATAGGATAAAAGCCTTTCATATAAGACGAAAGATGTATTCAGGGATGGATTTTGTGGGCCAAAGTCGATAATTGTATCTAATACATCTGCATGTATTATTGAAAGAGGCATCACTTTCAAGCCTGGGACACAGTATTTTTAAATTAGTATTTGTGGTCTAAGCTGGAAAGCTTACATCACTCACTACTTTGTATTTTAGGGCACTAGGAGCTAGTGTTATGTATTTAAAAAACTCTCCTAAGGAAAAGGGGAAAAAAACCAAACACCTGCTTATTATATTTCTCTCAGCCAGTTTCAAATTTTATTCTTAAAAGAAATAAATGTATCTGAAGCATAGTGAAAGACCACTGAACATTTCTAGGGTTTTATGCATCACTAAATTAAGGCTGTAGTATATGCCTGCAGAAGATTTTATCTCTATTTTCATCTTAATTGCCTTACCTAGCATTAGCCTGTGAATTGAGTTCATGCTCTATTCCCATTCCTAGTTGTTTTTTTTTTTCACTTCTTTCTATATAGCTTTTTGATTTTTTTTTTAGAAGTGTCAAATAGTGATGTCCCACTGGATTTTAATCTATTACATTTGTCATAGTTAAGGACAGAGCTTGAAATGAAACCATTTGCACTGGAGTCAGCAATATAATTAAAAATTAGATGATTTTATTATAAATCACTGATATCAACAGGAAAGCACCAGAAAAATGTCATTATGTTCTAATAATTTCTATAAATCTAGGTAAAGTTCAACATAACTACAGTTTAGTATTTAAATATAAAGTATGAAGTCTGATATTTATGATATAAACTTCCTAGTAAACAGGAATGTATTATAACTGGCACATCGGAATTAATGAAGCTACTTCAAACAGTAACATTTTATATAACAAATTTCTTTTGTTGTTTGCAAGCCTGAAAAATAGCGTTTACATATATTAAAGCTGTCATAAACTATCTATTAAATAGCATCATATACTATGGAAAAACCACTGTGGGCATGAAGTGTAGCTTTCTACTAAATAACTGTTTGATGTAAAAATTTCAAAAACTGCTCATACTTTATCTTGAAAGTAATTTATGCTTCTTTTTTCAGAACTTGCTTCTGAAGTAGTTCTACAGTTTTATTTGCAGCCCAGGTATATTTTGTTGTTGTTTTTACCAATTTATTTTTTCAGTTCTTTCTCTTCTCTGGTATTTACATTTTTATTGTTTTAAATAGAGAAAATCACATCTCTTCTTAGTTTTTACTGGTTTGTTTCACCAAGTCAAACTCTCTCACGACCATCAATTACTGCAGAATATTGTAAAAATGTCTGAAATCTAATCTAATATTAGTCTAGTCTAATACTAGTCTAGGTGAAACAAATAAAAATGGCTAATGTACTTCAGAGGTAAGCCAGGCACATGTTGACAGAGATAGAAGCAGCTTTGTTTGATCTAAACTGGAGCTGTCCACTTCCTCCAGAACTGCTACATCAAATAAAGATCATCACCTCAGTGCCACGTTCCCAGTACAAACCCTTAAGAGATCACTGTGGTAAAGTAAAATTCTTGGTTCGATTTTAAAGAACCTTTAAGGAACTGTCCAAGCTTAAGCTTATCAGAAGTGCTTTCTCTCTGCGATGACTTCTTCTACTATAATATTGATGAAATAATCATAGAATCATAGAATGGTTAGAGTTGGAAGGGACCTTCAAAGGTCATCTAGTCCAACCCCCCTGCAAGGAGCAGGGACATCCCTGACTAGATCAGGTTGCTCAGAGCCTCATCCAGCCTGGCCTTGAACGTTTCCAGGGATGGGGCATCCACCACCTCTCTGGGCAACCTGTTCCAGTGTTCTACAACCCCCAGTGTAAAAAATTTTTTCCTAATATCCAATCTAAATCTACCTCCCTCTATTTTAAAACCATTACCCCTCATCCTATCACAACAGGCCCTACCAAACAGTCTCTCCCCATCTTTCTTGTAGGCCCCCTTGAGGTACTGGAAGACCGCTATCAGGTCTCCCCGGAGCCTCCTCTTCTCCAGCCTGAAGAGCCCCAACTCTCTCAGCCTGTCCTCATAGGAAAGGTGCTCCAGCCCTCTTATCATCTTCATCTTCGTGGCCCTCCTCTGGACCCTCTCCAACTCGTCCATGTCCCTCTTATGTTGGGGACTCCAGAACTGGACACAGTACTCCAGGTGGGGTCACTCTTGAAGGTGCTATACTTGAGAAAAAGTCACGAAAGCACTTAAGTACATACCTACAGTTTAACAACTGCTAACATGGTTTGACACATTAAGGAGGTCAGGTGATCAGAACTAAGAATCATGACCTAGAACTAGGAAATTAATTGCCCCAAATCACAGACAACATATATTGTCACTTTGAGCACCAACTGGAATGCTGTTCTTACGCGTGTTTCACAGTTGTGACACAAAACAAAAACCAGAAAGTAAAGGGGGAAAACTAGTATGGTTCACGGATAGTAATTTATTCTTGATGATGAAGTATCAGGACATTATACTGAGGAGAGTAAAAATTGTGTCTCAGATGTCTAAATCATAAAAGAAGATTTTATCTTTCTCTCATTTTAACCACTTATTTGAAATCTATTTCCATATACCATAATGAAATGAGCTTTTATGCAGCTATTTCTGAACATTGTCTAAAACTAGTGGAAGTGAGCAAAAGAAGTATTTTGTGTTTAGCTGAATTTCACCTAATGCATATACTGCAAGGTAACTTGAGCCTGAAAAATGTGAAGTATCAGATTAAGCCCTTTTCCTCAGCCAAAACAATTCCAAGGGAAATATTACTAAAAAATACACCCCTCCTCTATGGCTTACACACTAGCATTTAAAGCATTTCCTCAAAACGAATCAACAGAAATCCTGTGTTTCTGATTATTTCTTAGGGGAGAATTTCAACTCTTATTAAATATAATCTATTTTTCAAGGTAACAGTATTGTTTGCCTGCTTATTAAGCTCATAAGTAATGAATCCTTGTGTACTTTGAGGAAGATAGCTTTTAACATTATGTGGAAATCAAACCATACATACATATGGCTTACATATTGCATTATACAAAAATTCTTTATCTAATATGCCAAGTAAACTGCATGATTCTTTCCAATACTAGCACACTGTCCAGTACAATAAAAGCCATTGCCAAATCATACATAAATAATGTATAATAAATAAACACACACGCACTCTGCTAGAGTCCCCACTGCCATCTAGACCACGACTTTTACTTGTTCAGCCTGCAAGCTACATGGCAAGAAGTTTTTCACTTGTGATGTATTTGTCTAATGTTTTGGCTATCAGAAAATCTTCAGTTAACAGCATCTCACAATTGAGGCCTACCATGCATAAGCTGGGAACAAGTTTTCCTTCCTCACTTAGTTTTATCAGGCCAGACATGAGCAGAAAGGACTAAACTAAACAGAAGACTAAGCAGACGTGAATGCTTTTTGTCATATTTGCTGTTCACAGATGTGCTGATTTAGGTGAGACTCATCTGGCTCCATACTAGTCCATGAAGGAAAAACCGTTAAGGCATAACATTCTCTGTCACCTGTCTAGACTTGTAATATATTCCTGCTCACTATGATTACACAGATAGGAGCGGAGTCTGGCTTAGGGCAAGACATGGGGAAGGTATCAAAGGTCTTGCAACAAACCTAGGATAACTGACTCATTTTACAACAAATGATATGAGGGAAAGACACAAAGCACAGCTGCAAACGTCCCTTACACACCTGTGGAAGTTTGCATCCTGAAGTCTCTCCTTTTCTAGAAATTGTTTTAGAGAACTCTGTATGGAGGTTGGGACCAGGAGGGGAAATAATGATAAATCCTATTGCTGGAGGCTACCAGTTTGCTAACAGATTGACAGTTCAGATAAAATGTATTCTGTGAGACACCAGGCTGACCATTTTATTAATAGGAGTGACTGTTAAGGAAAAGTAGAAGATCGCTGAGGAAGGAGAAATAAACTAAAAAGCTACAACAAACATTAAATCTATTTCATTGCATATAAGGATAATTCTGTACAAAAGATTGAGTCAAAACAAACTTCAGTCAACAATACTGATTTAGTTCATTCAAAGTCTTAGTTTTAAGTAAAGATGGATTAATTTAAAATTTCTGCTCAGAATTACTTCTAGGCTGGATTTCTTCTTCTAGACTCTTGCTTTAAGGATGCCTGGGCTTACACTAACATGACAGATGCAGAAACTCATTAGAAGAACCACTTCTTTCTAGCAAACTAGAACGGTTGTTCAGGTTTCCAGCCTGTACACCTTTGCAGTACAGCCTATGGAACATTTTCTGAGATAATCTTAAGAAGTAGTGAAATTCTCAGGCAGCCAGCATTTTCAAGACATCAAAAATGATGTTTAAAACTGCAATTCTTTTTATCTCTTGTAACTATACAATGGCTGTATGGGAGAGTACTGCCAGGAGTAATCAAAAACTTATTGTTCTACTTGCCAGTTCTGTCTTTACATTGGGGTTTCCAAATACAGAATCACTGAATCATTTAAGCTGGAGAACACCTTTAAGACCATCAAGTCCAACCATTAACCTAGCACTGCTAAGTTCACCACTAAACAATGTCCCTAAGCACCACATCTACATGTCTTTTAAATACCTCAAGGGATGGTCACTCAACCACTTCCCTGGGCAGCCTGTTCCAATGCTTGACAACCCTTTTGGTGAAGGAATTTTTCCTAATATCCAATGCAAACCTTCCCTGGCACAACTTGAGGCTGCTTCCTTTTGTCCTATTGCTTGTTACTTATGCTTCAGCAATGAAAATCAGGGAAATTTAATTTATCTCTGTATAATGTCAGCTGTGTGTCTTCATTGATAAGAAACTTAGGATAGTCAGAATGAAGTAAGAGCCTCCAAGCAAAGATCTGAAATTGTTAATTTTATTTACACTTTTCTATACAAAATCAGTCTTTTCCTGCTGCAAGTTTGTAAGGGTATTTGGCAATTTTAGTGTAATAATATCTCACTATACTTGTTCTAGACAAGCCAATTATAAGTAATTTTCTTTCAGACTTCTTGTATTTTTCTGTTATTTTCAAAATTATTAGTATATTAGACTCCAAATAATCATATTATTCCCAAGCCATAAGAAGATTCTCTATTACATTTGGTCTCGGGTCTTTCATCTTCTAACATGACAAGGTGCACAAGTTTTCTTCAGAAACAGACTGTCTGTTAGAAGAAATATTTGTGGGACTATGGTATTTTTTGTGCTTTGCGTTTGATGCATTAATTTCCTAGGGTTTTATCACACAAAATTAATATAGATACAGAACAAGTATTTTAAAGGACTTTGAACAGGTACATAAAATCTCACTTTTGATCTCCTTATTTCCACATCCACAAGAGAATAATAATAGGGGCATTGTAGTATGGGGATAAAATATCCTTTTCCCCTTTGTGTCATCTATTTAGACCATAAATGGCCCGAGGACAAGACTTAAGTGTTTATATAGCATTTACAGTAATCATTTAATTTGAATACATCTGGACACTAACGGGATTTTGGAAATAAAAATAAAACCCCTTTAATTATTTGAAATATTCTAGTCTGCACTACTAATAAGATTATTAAGATTATTAAATATAAGATTATTTGGAAATAAATAAATGTCAGTTAAAGAAAATTATGTAACTCCTGTAAACACACAACAATGTAGGCACCTTGCATTTTTCACTTTTTATGAGTATATTGTTGGCTGTAGCAGAACAGCTTAAATACTATTGTTTAGTTTGTTTAGAAACAATATTGTATGATTGTATGGATCAATGTGGACTATTTAATAGCTGGAACAACTCTGAAAAGCACCAGCAAGGCACTATAAACTTGCACCACATCTGACCTTGGTCAGATGAACTATGGCCAAGCCTTTTAATAAATCCTGTCCCAAGTGCCACCACAGAGACTGAAATATGAAAAATCCTAAATGCAAACAGACAACTAGAAAGGATGTCACAAATTGCTTTTTTAAATGCAGAATGGTTTTTCAGTGAGGAAGGAACTTTATGACAAAAATAAAGGACAGCCTGGGGGAAAGTGTGCCAAAACAGATTTTTAACTCCCCAAGGGTAATGAATAACTCCAGGGATCTGCTAGAATAATTAGGACTCTGAAAGGGGAAGGTGCATTCAGGTGGCTTTTTTTTTGTCATAGCTGTTGTTCTATATAGACTGCTAAGTCAAATGTGCTAAATATAAGGTTGTTACACATGATTAAGGAGTTCTTTGCAGGATTTATTTCTAAATTTAGCTCTCATACATCCCAAAAATAGGGGCTGGACTCCCTGGTATACTTCAAAATTCATGTGCCTGATGTCTTGGACCTACCATGACTTTGGAGACTGACTTTGAGGGATTTCATTAGGGATAGTACTCGAGAGCTTAGCTCTTGAAGAACAGTTTTAAAAATTTCTTAACAGTATTAGAAAGGGCATTACCATATTGAATGATTATCATTATCATTATTTTTGTTTCTTTGTGTGTTTACAGGGGATAGTGACCCAATATTTTCTTCTAAACCACAGACATGTTAATTTCTTGTAAGATGCAGTATCTTTTGCTGCCTCAAATAAGAAATATTGAACTTCAGAAATGTACATACCAGGAAAAAAAAGTAGGATTGCATTAATGAAACAAGTTTTTAAACAATTTTTGCATCCCCAAATCCACAAATAAAAAAACAGCTACTGATCGTATATTAATTTGATCACTTTCTGTCTATAGATGGACTGCCTTTTTGCACTAACCTGTCAAATTAATTAAATCAAGCAAATATTGGCTATTTATAAAATTGAATATATATTGCTCAAATAGGATCTTTATTTGAAAGTAATTTTTTTTTCACAATTAGCTATATTAAATTTGTGTAACTGACCACAGTACTAAACCACTAGTACTAACCACAGTTATTGTTCAAATGTTTTTTGTTAAACAATGTGACGTTGTGTAAACTGTGGGTTTTGTCAAAAAATTCTTTTTTAAAGAGAAAAAGAAAAGACGAAAAGGTAGGACAAACTGAATGTCTTGCATGTAACCATTCTCTACAATTTGATTTGCTTTGTTTTAGTAAAAAGAAAATAAACATGCCAAAGACTATTATCAAACTTCCTTGTTTACATCCTAGCATTCCTGTTACAAACAGCAAACTTCAACATTCTTGTAACAATATTACCTCTATTTTAAGGTTGATGAGGTATAATTCTTTGAAACAGAAAATCAAATTTAAAACTGGCATAGTAATCAATTAATATTTTGTACAACATTCTAGCTGTTTAGGAGTTATTTCTGGTACCATGTTACAAGCGTAAATCAAACATTTCTGACAGCACCATGCTCACAGGGAATTTAAAGTCAGTAGTACAATGAAAACAGATTTTTCCACACAGATTATATTTCCTCACCTGTTACTGAAAAACAGCCCTGAAAAGACTATTCTTAGCCATCCAAATCATACCTTGATTCTGTCTCTCAAAAAACTGGTAGGGTAGGATCCAGTCTAACTTGTGCCTAAAATTTCAGATACCTCCTAAATTACGTGTGAATTCTTTGTACCATCAAAGGAGTGACCTTCATGACTTAGAAGGCTTTCAAAAGGAAATTCTGAAAACTGGGTCAGAAACCCATTTTTTTCCCTTATTTCTAATAATATTTTATTTATTACTATACAATAAATGCTTACTTAAGGGCTGCAAACTTTGTATTTCTATTGTTTTAATTACTGGATGAGAAGCAGATCACATGCCAGTTATGGGCATCAACCAGAATGTAATTTGGAAATACATGTTTCTAAATGTGTTTTTTTCAATACCAATAAAAAGTGACATTACTGTATTACCGCCTTACCTCAGAAACATTTTTCTCAATGTTAAGAGAAGTATTTCTAGATAACATAAATCATCTTAAATTTATTGTGTTTTACAGAATCATTCGTATTTCCTCAGCCCTAAAAATTCACACAAAGAAATGCCATTTCCAATTAAATGAAATAAACGGAAAAAAGCAAAAGTAATGCTACAAATAGCAGTTAAACAAAAGTTAAAAAAAAATCTGAAATACTTAAAAAGTTAATAATGAAGGAACTAAGGTAAGCAGACAGTGGTGGCCAACTTCTGCAAAACATACTCGGAGGAATTCATAGTTTGCTCTTCATATTAATGAAAGATGGAGTTTTACAGCTTATGAAATCTAATTTCACTCCCCTTCACAGTAGGAAATCATTCTTAAAAGTATTATTGCACACATTTAAATTGCTATTTTAAATAAGTGCTTTGATAATTACATTTTAAAACTTTACCACCTTCAACAACAAAAAAACTATTTAAATACTTGAGGGGGTTAAAAACAAATTATGCCCCCTACTGTTTCCACTTCATTAGTAGTCCCGAGTCTTTTCCAATTTGAAGTATATCCTTGAAAATCCCTTCTTACTTACATGCTTCTTTTCCACATGTTTTTCTGTACCAGTACCTACAGTGGCACCAACTAGCAAGGACGGGTCATACATAATTACATCTCCTGTACATTATTTCTTAGGGCTAGCCATTCAGCAACTCACTTTTCTCTATGGAAAAGTTACTCAAAATCCCTACTTGTGTCTTCTGTTTTGTCTCATTATACAGCAGCTAATTATGAGGCTCTAGCAAACAGACAATTTGATAGCATTCACAAACGAAAGCACTGTGAACGGTAGCTGACGTATATTCTTACAAGCAAGACTCCCGCCCAATAACACTGAAAGTTAAAAGTGAACATCTTATATCACTACTAAGCCATAAATAAAAAATAAACTTTAGAAAAGCACAAAGTTTTGATTTCGTACACATCCTTACTTAAAGCACATGAGAATAAGGCAAGTCTTAGCAAATAGGAAATACAAAAGTACAAAAAAGTGTCAAAGAGAACATCAAATAAGACAAGTAGAAATCTCTTACTGATTCTCTCAGGCCTTTGAACAATTCTAGTCTTCTTATTCTGAATTCCACTTTCATGAAGTGCCTTAAACCAGTCTCTCAATCTGTTTGCAACCTCCCTGAATTCCAGGTCACTGCACGCTGGAAAACAAAATGCAGAGTTGTTTAATGTTTTTCTCCTGGGTGCTAAGTAGAACTTTTCAAATTATGTATAAAAAAACCCCAAAACATATAAAATAATATAAACAGATATCTTCTATAGCTTTCTTTAATTCATAAAGTTCAGTTTCATTACTTACGTATGCCTTCAAAACCCAGTTAAGGTCCTCAGAAATAAACACCTCTTGTATAGAGCAATTATTAAATTATGTATATCTAGAAATAAAAAAACATTCTTTCCAAACTACTGCAAGCTACTATAAACAGTACTAGCACAGGTATTTTCACATCTTACTGAAGATAAGGCTGTGTGGCACAGACACACACGACAGTCTTTTGGAGTTTCATTTCTACGTTCATTAAGGCAACACTAACAAAAGCTCTACCAGAGCAGGTCAGAGATGTGATTTAGGCAGATAACGCAGGAACACCCAACTTGCTTTCCTATGCTGAAGTTTGAAAAGAGGAAATAGGGCTGACAGAGAAAGTGCTTCAAGAGTGTCCTGCAAGCTTATTTGATTGAATGTAGTTTTACAAGCCAACATTTGTGAGCACCTAGCTGCAAACAGGCAACCGTGCAGCACTTAATGATGGAAAGGATGGCTTCTTTGTCCAGAAACAGCACAGACAGAAAAAGCACACAAGACCAAAGAGACCATCTGTAGCACCAGACAGCAGAGTAGTAGCAGACTGGCTGAAGTGTTGTACAGTACTGGTAGTTAGTACTGAGGCCAGCAGCAGAAGCAGATAACAGAAATGTACAGAGAGGAGGCGGCCTGGAGAAGACAAAAGATAAGGTGTGCTTGGAGCAAGCAGAGATCCCTTACAGAGCCCTGTTTTCTCATTGCATGTGTCTGACAGAAGCTGGAAGAAGATAAGAGAAATAATAGGATCTGGAAGATGACAAAAGCAGAAGGAGGGTAACCAGGAAAGTCACTGGATGTATACTTCCCTAGGTAACAAAATACCTTCCACTGCCCCTGTAAACAGTTATCACTTCCAAATCAGGATCATTTTCCAGGTCTACTAGTAACTGACCAAGCTACAATCTGAAGAGCTTATAGCTAAGTCACTGTTAGTTCACAGTGACACTCTTGAAAATAAATCTCCAGTTCAGCATACTTTTCCTTTATTACATTCCAATCTATAATATTTGGTGACATAGCCTTCAGCCCCCTTTATGAAATTGAACAACACTGTGAAACACGTACTTGTATTTTAGTGCAAGATTGCAATGTCATTATGTCAACAACTATCAGTGCCTATACAACAGCAGGCACCTAAGCATTTGTTTATTCATTCTTTGTTGAAGTCTCTCTTGAGACTTTGATTCTCTCCATGAAAGACTTGTATGTATAGATTGCACCTATTTGCATATATTATGAACTGACATTTTTATAAAACTTATATTGTGCTTTTCTTTTGTGTAATGGAACAAATTTTTCTCTGATAATTTGATAGGGAACTAGGGAAAAAAATTATTAACAGCATACAGGCACATATGCTCAAAGATGTCATACCACAACAACTAGATGAAAATGGTACCCTGAGCCAAGACTACACATCATAAACCAAATTTACAGGATTTTTAAATTTGCTATGATGACATCTTCCTTCACCAATCCTTGCACTATCTGACAGGTCAGCATAAAGAATCAGATAGTAACTTGGTACATCCTGCCTCTCTTTAATTTGTCCTCCCATTACAGGTGAAATAGCATAATATCGTTCCCTTCTCAAACTACCCTCCCTTGGTTTAAGAGAAAGTCACTTAGAATTGAATCAAAGGGAATGGAGTGCAGCACAGTCATTAGGGGTACCTGACCTGCCATCTAACCACTTTGATTCACCCACCCTGCACAATTCTTCCAACTTCAACGTCTTACAGATCTTTTCCCAAATTTTGCTTGACAATTTAAATTATGATTTTTTTTTCAAAACAAAGAATAAGAACATTGTAATAATTTTAATGTATTTTAATGATTTTAATAACTTTATCATGGGAATAGATCATCTTCAAAAGTCAAGGCAATACAAAACAAACTGATTAAAACTGTCATTTGCCTGCTTTACATCCCTGGAGTTCTGGAGACAGCTCTCAAACATGGCAGGTAATTACATTTACTGTATTATTAATTTCAATACACAATGAATTTTCAGTTCATGACATTTCTAATATGTTGAGCAAAACCAGTTGTTTTCTATATGCAAAATATAACCAAGAGATGCAGCAAAACACCACTAATACAAATACTTAATAATTTAAATGGACAAACTATGTTCTCAGCAAGGATTTAAAGCATGAATTTAGAACAATGTCTCCTATTTCAGTATTTGAGTATTACAGTTTTTTATCAAATAACATTGAGTTCATTAACTAGCATCTCAGAAAAAGATTTAAATGGTAGAACCAGACAGCAAATTAGAATTCTTGCCATGAAACTTTCTATCAAGCATTTAATTTCCATAGGAAGCTTAAAATATGTTAAAATTTTGAGTTGGTTAAATAACAATTAATCATGTAATTTAATTTTGACTGCTGGAAAATAAAATACACTGGATTTATTTTTCTGGTTCCCACCCCAATCTTTTTTTTTTCTTCTCTACTTTGGAACTTTCCACTGAGAAACTTAAGTTTCAGATTTCAGTATATTTACTATTTTTTTTTTCAGAATGCTTTTCAAGATCTAGCTATGCTAACATTAAAATAGCAGAATAATAACATAATAAAATTAAGACTGTATTTTTCATTTTATGATTCCTGTTAAATGGTTTTAGTTGGGGCTACATAAGGTTAACTCCCTATCATCTGATGTCAGTATTCATTCACTTCCATGGTTACTCTTGCATATGGTCATCTCTAAATATTCTCTTACATTATATTGTTTGAAGCATTTCAGAAACATAAAACAATTTCATGAAAATAATTAAGTTTTTTTATATTGTGATTACTGGGGAAAAAAAAAGCTAGTACTATTTGATACTAGAATTAACACATATATTAAAAAAAGACAGATTTTATTGAAACATTATATTTTATATTGGAAAATGACAAAGCAGAAAGCACATTTATGTATGTGTGTAAGAGCATAGGGTATTACTAGTGGCAAATAGATCCTTAAAGTAGTACAGCTATTTCTACAGTTAGAGATGCGCATTTGAGCACCTTTAGGCCAAGATCTCCTATTTCCTGAGTTACTGGGTGCAAGGTTTTTGGGCTACTTAAGCCATGACAGTGGCAGGAAATCTGTGCTCTTTACCCCATCAGGTAACAGAGAAGGAGAGGACTAATGACCTGACAGAGAAATTTTCTAAAAGGAAAAGATTGAATCTTTTGACAGTTCCCCAAGGAACTGTAAGCAGTAAACCCCCAGTTTGGTCCTATCTCAACACAGACATGTGTGCCAAAACTTGACAGAAGCACACACACTTTTTCTTCATACACAGTGGTGCTTATAATATATTTTATACAAGTAGCAATTCGCATGGCATCTAGAAAGTCAACTTCTTAACATTAAATTTGCATAATATTTTCTCCATTAACATTATATATTTTTATGAATTTAAAAAGCTCTAAAATTGTAGTATTTTTAGGTTTGTGACTAAACATCTGTCGTAGTTCAGCCCTGATCAGGACCAGACTACACAGTCTCCCTCTCACTCCCCCCACCCTCCGAGAGAATAGGGGAAGATAATATAAGAAAAACGGCTCGAGGTTTGAGATAAGGACAGGGAGAAAAATCCTTAAAGTTACCATTACAGGCAAAACAGACTCGACTTGGGGAAAACTATTCATTTATTGCTAAAAATAGCAGGAGAATGAGACAGGGAACAAGATAACCTTCCCCCCACCCCTCCCTCTTCCCGAGCTTAACATTATCTCTACTACCTTCCCCTCCCAAGCGGCACAGGGGGGAAGAGGGAATGGGAGTCGCGGTCAGTTCATCACGCGTTGTTTTACACCACTACTTCGTCGTCGGGGGAAGAACTCCTTGCATTCCTCCTCTGCTCCATCATGGGGTCCCTCCCACGGGCCACAGTCCTTCATGAAACTGCTCCGGTGTGGGTCATCTCTTCCACGGGGTGCAGTCCCTCCAGAACAGCTGCCCCAGCGGGCCCTCCACGGGCCACAGCCTCCTTCAGGCCTCCACCTGCTCTGGCGTGGGGTCCTCCATGGGCTGCAGGTGAATCTCTGCCCCTCAGTGGACCTCCATGGGCTGCAGGGGGACAACCTGCTCCACCATGGTCATCACCACAGGCTGCAGGGGAATCTTGGCCAGGAGCCGCATTACTCCTCCTCCTCCTCCTCCTTCTACACTGACCTTGGCCTCTGCAGCCATTCCTCACAACAGGCTGGCAGACGCCTCTCAGGAGCCTTTTTACATCTTCTTCACTTCTCATCCCCTCTCCACTTCTTGCAGCTGGGCCAGGCCAAGTTGGGCCCAGTCGGCTGCCTGGCGGGAGGCCAGAGGGTGAGGCCTGCAAGGCCCACAAGGCTTACGCCTCCCCCTCTCTGCCCCTGCTCAGCTGCTTCACATCTTCTCCATTTTTTTTTTCTTGTTTTCTCCTTCTTAAATACGTTATCACAGAGGCATTATCACAGCACATGCTGCTACCAATTGGCTCGGCCTTGGCCAGCAGCAGGTCCGCCCAAGGCCCAGCCAAGTCCACTGAACAAAGGGGAAAAACTTCTAGCAGTTTCCTACAGAAGCTACCACCTTAGGCCCCCCTCACTAAACAAAACCAGAACAACATTAATACATTTATTGCTTCAAATATTGAGCTTCTACATATACTATGATTGATATTTCAAAGATATTCCAAATAAATTTAATTGGTATTAACAGAATACATGAAACAGTTCACCTTGAAATAACTTGCTTCCATGTTAAGTTATAAACACATATAACTCGAAATTGTGTATTAGCTTTTTTTGCATGTTCTTACATCAGGAAAATAATCTGGAAGCTGTTCTACAGCTGTCATATGTATGCATAGCAAATTGCAAAACTGAATATAACTCTAATGTTATATGGCAGAAGCCATATTGTACAAGTTTCCATTAAAGTGTTTTTGTATGGTATGCATGAATAGCTAAAAGCAAATTGCAGGGCAATTGAAGATCAATGTTATTCTTTAACAGTTTTTTGTACAATTGTACTTTAGGAGTTTATGGTTTATAAGTTTATGGTTCAAACTTATTCATAAGAATAGGTGTTACCATAACCTAATATATCAGGAATACTGCTTGTTTTAATGTTGATTCAAGCCTTAACTTTTTTTTTTTATTTGGATTAATCTGATCAGACTACTCAGAATCCCACAACAAGTGTAAGCGGCACATCGAGCAGTCATTCTCAAGTTATGAAAACAGCATGATTTCTGACTTACCATACTCAGGTACAGTCTAGGGGGAAATCTTGCCTTAAGAACTTACATATGCAGTAAAAATTATCTGTGTTTCTGTATCAATCAGCTGAATAGAGATGTCTCAAGTCTCATCATCTTGCAAAAAGTTCAATTTAAAAAAAAATATTTTTTCGGGAAGAAAATATTTTTGAATATAAAAGAAAAAAACTGGGGGCAAGTAAGTCTGGGAAGTAGCACAAGAACTTTTTGGGAGGTCAACTTTAACATTAAGCAAGGTTAAATGAGACATGGGGAGGATTCACTGTTTTGAGACTTTTGGATAAAATCTTTTCCTTTTCTCTCCCTAAAAAAAATCCTCTGCTTTCTGCTTGTCCTCTCAATTTCCTGTGCTTCCCACCCTGGAAAAGGCAGGGCCCAATGTCTGGATAACATGCAGCCACTGTAAGAAGTAGGAGTGGGACAGGATGTAGCAGCTTTCTGTTCTCGTTCCCATCCCTGTCTCAGGTACATAAATGACTGTTTCAGGAAAGTAGCTGTCACTGTCACTACTTCTGCTTCACTATCTTAGTTCTTCCACAAGAGCAGCAGAGACATCTCCAGAGAAACTGTGGGATGGGCTACTTGGGTTAGGATCCTGCTTCTGCTGCATCCTGCCACCCCAGTCTCTTCCTTCTTTCACCAGTACCTTGAACTGGGCTTGTACAGTAGTAGACCGATCACAGCACAATGGTGTTACATTGTGCATCAGGCAAGGGTAGGATTATTTACTCTGTAAAACATCTTATAATTTCGATGAACCAGACAGCCAGTAATACAATTCATGTCTGAAATAGTATGGAAATTAAAATATTCTCGGCTTAAACTTTAAAAAGTAGGAAGTATTCAACTTTCATAGCACAAAAGAAAGAAAAGACAATAAAATAAAATACACAAAGTTCAGATTACTTAACAGCCAATTCATCACCAAAAGAATACATGTGATAAATATGGTAGTTTTATTTAAGAAGCATAAAGCAAGCAGAGTTGATAAAAAGTTAAAGAATCTACCTCCATTTTTTCATAGGTTTTTAGTTAGTAAATTAATTGATGAAAAAATACATACTTAGAGGATAGCCAGCAATTACTTCATTGTACCTTAGTCACTATGGATAGGCAAATTTTTGGCAACAAGAGATATTTCTGCCCACACAAAACATGAGTATAGACTAATGGCTTACCCATTCAGTCCAGGAAAAAAAAAATTACTGCATACATAGAAGTAACCCTAAAAAGTGAATTGATTTTTACCACATGTATCAGTGGCCCATGAACATATATTATTAAAATTGCTGGAAAATAATAGAATTTGTTAGGTCATTCACAGAATATAAAATAGTCATGCTTAGGTATTAGTTTCATTTGTCATCAGCTCTTTGAGTATTTCTATAGTAAATTAGTACACAGATTCCACATTACTTCTTAATATAATACTGTATTACTATGGCATTTTCCCTTCCTTTTTGTTTCACAATACAGTAATATTTCTACACTGTAGCCAAAATGACTACGGTAATATTTGTACATTTTGAGTAAACTAAGGGCCTAAGACTAGAGAAAGAATCCCATCTAATGTTCCCTGTATCAAGTCAGCCATACACAGGCAGACAAACTGAAGATTCTTAACACGTGGGTTATTAAAAAAAAAGTATAAAATGGTTTCTGCCGTATGTTAAAGGTATGATTTTGTATGTCAAATGGCATCAACTATATGAAAGTTTTTCTAAAAGCACTTATCACACTTTAGATTTTTGTTCCTGTTTTGACATGTAAAAAGAAGTAGCAAAATAACCTTTAAAATAGTAGAAAAAACAATTTAATTCCCACTCACACAGAAACTTATCAATAAGTTTGGTTCAACTTTCCAAGAACATTCAGATGAACACAGAACAGATGGAAAAGACTTCAGTCTAAAAAGCAGCTTTCAGAAAGGCCTAAGAGCCAGAGAAGAATATTCTTCTCTGAATAAGAATATTATCACAATTACTAACATAATATTTCAGAGGAGCTGGGCTGCACAATGTAACCCTGACTTATGCTTAAGTATAATCTTTAAGACCCAAAAGGATTCAGGTATATTTACTGAAATTGTCTGCATTTGGCTTTGTGTCTGATCTATATCCTGCCTCAGTACGGTACCTGCCTCAGCACTCCACCTTAATTCCCATGGATTTATGTGAATAAACCTTGCATTCTGTAACAGAGAGGATCAGCCTAACACTCCATTCACTAGAATGCTATTTACCATTGAAATGTGCTTGCTCAGGGTTATGCTATATGACGAAAAATTATATTAATTAAGGGGTTGATGCATTCTAGAATACATTTAGGGACTTTTTGTCCCGGTGATCAGCTTCTAAAGATACACGCTACTGAAATTATTGTATGCATTCGTCTGTACTGATTTTAAACAGGTCAAGATGAGTTAATTCAGATCTATTCAGACTATTATTTCACCTGATAGACTGGGAGATGAATATTTAATGGCGAAAGACAGACAGTAAAGGTTGTAGAAGGTTAGACAGTAATCAAAAAATGCATATTAAATCACACGAATCCACTCAGAAACCTGCCAAGAAGCACTTCTGGTTTTGTCTAATGCCAATGCAAGGCATTCCTGCTATTACAATCAATTCTAGTAGCCATTAAGAGAATTAGTATGGGGTAAAATGAAGTCACCAACTCAAAGGTTACTGGGGTCTCCTGTCATCTGAAGTAATAAATACTGACTGTCTTTTCAAACCAACATATACAGCTATGCAAAAAATGAAGGGATCTGAAAACTTATTGGTATCCAATCTAGAAATATCTTTATAATAAATATTATTTAAGTGTTAGGTGAAACCAACTGTTCAATTTGTTTTCACATACAGTAAATGTTACAATTTGTTTTGGCATTTGATTATAATTTACTGATTGGAAGTAGAATATTTGAAAATGCTAATCAGTATGTGTTCTCTCAGTGCCTTTCAACTCAAGCTAATTGATGAAGAAGTAAAAATAGTGCTACTGAAAGCTATAAAGACATGCAGAACATATTTTGGGACTAGCATAACAGACTGAATTCCCCAACACATTTAAACCAGTTTTAGCTTTCTGATTTAAAAGAAAATAAGTTATTTTAAGTGTATAATTTTTATATGAACAGAGACATATATATAAAATTATTTGTGGTTTAACAAGTGTAAATCATTACCTTATGACATAATAAGCACACTGAAATACTGTAACTTAAACGAGTAGCTTAAGTGAAGGGTCAAAAAGTGATTTAAAAAAAAAAAAAAAGCAATAAACATACCCCATACTATGTAGCATCATTCACAATAATATATGAGATGACAAGGCTGTAGATAGAACCTGTGACTCTGTTTACATCGGGAAGAGATAATTTCACCTGCTTTTTCAGCAGCAGACCTCAGTTCAATATTCAATTCTAAGAGCAGAAAGCCTGACAGTTCTGAAGGAAAGAAATTATTAGCACACAGTTTAACAGTAATTTAAGTGTAGAACTCACCCATTGATCTATCTTCCTTTATGCCCCTCAGCCAGAATATTCCTAAAGGCTTTACATAACATAACATGATATGACACTTCCATTCCCAAATCTGGCCAGTTAGCCAGAAAACTGTGATTTACTGACAATATGGCCAGTGGGATTAAGCTGTAGGAGAAAGATTAAGGCTTTGTTTCAAAGTGAGGTATGAAGAACTTTGCCCTGCCAGAAGGCACACTCGCATGATGTGGTCGTGCTTTCGACACAAATCTATTATGTGTTTCAAGACACACACTCCCTGCAATCAGAACTGCAGATCATCCCCAGCACATAGAATCTCATACAATTGGGCAGAACACTAATAAATTCATGTGTATAATAAAGTAACCAAGAAATAAATATACAGAGAGCATATGGACAATTGGAAGAACAGGGTACACGTCAACCACCTCCTACAGTAAACTAAGAATTACACCATGCAAAATGGGTAACTTAACAATCAGTGTGTGTTGAAGCAAGACTTCTGATCATCCCAACTTTTTCTATGTGTTGGAATCACTGCATAGGATCACAGAATCACAGAATAATTTATGTTGGAAGGGAACTCCAGAAGTCATTCAGCCTTACTCTCTGCTAAAATTACATCAGGTTGCTCAGGGCAGTGTCCAGTCATTCATGTCCTGTGATCACCATGCCATTCACATTAAGGTTCCTCACTATATGAAAGACTACCCCTCTTTAAAAGGAGCAATATACTACTATCTACTACCTTGCAACTCCATATTGTTTTACCTGAAAAGTACAAGACCATTTTCTCATGCTGTAACTTGAGGATGGCACCCGTCTGTCCAGGATTGCTAGACATCCAGAACCCTGGTTACAGCAGCAATTCTGACCCAACTGTGAGAAGGATTATGTAGAGCCGTCCACAGCTGATGCTTATGTAGTTCAATGCCCTTTCAATGCATTACCTACTACTCAAGTACTACTGTATGGCTGTGTAGCAAATCTTACGCGTCCCAGATGCACTGATTAACTGCACATCCAGTACGTACATTTAAATTCATTTTCCAGAGGGCCCCGTGTGAAAATATAACAACCCTAATACTGCCATTAGAATTCAGTGCTGCCTTTAAATACAGTATCCGTTAAAGTAAACTCAAGTGTTATATAAAGCCTACCTACTCAGCATCAGGACGCTGCAAGGTTGCCTTCCTGCATAGGCTTATGAATTTAGCCCTGAGGAACAGATTGCTCAAACTGAAAATTCTTGGCTCCAGACTAAGTGTTAGTCCCCATTTGGCTAACTCTAAATGTCTAAGAACACCAAAACTAAAATTGTATGCAAATAGCCTTACAATTCCTGCAATATATGGCAGCATTTCTAGCTCTGTATCACCTTTGTCACAAATGGGAAGAATCACATATGGCAAAAAGGAATACGGTCGCAAAACCCAATAAATTTGACAGAAGGACAAAAAGGACTTGAAACTTGTAACTAAAGGATGGGACAGTCACTTCAGTTATCTTTTTACAGTCGCATGTGCATAAACAGAACTTTTTTTTTTTTTTTTAAAAAAAGGTTGTAAATTGAAAAACTTCATATGTATATTTCTATTTTTATAAGCTTATTAAGTTTATTAGCCATCTGTTACCTCTAGGGTCAACGATTTTAGGAAGATACCTTGAAACTAACAAATAAAAGCATTCTGATTTCCTTACTATTTAACTAAACATAATGAATTTTCTACTTCAGTTAGTCTATGTTACGAGATAATTAATATAAATGATGCAGATACCATATCAGGGAACTGCAGCTGCTTATTTTACTGCCTCAAATTAATGTTCCATACAGACATTCTGCTCATGATTAATGTTTCATAAAATTTAAAATTATTTCAATTAAATTACATTTTCATAAAATAAATCTGATCTTTTTGTGTCCTCACGGTTTTAAAGAGTTCACATTTGAATAAAATGACCATTTCTGAGTGCAGGAAAAATAGTAGTAACTACAACATACAGAATTTATATGCTAAGATATTATTTTCTACTTAAAATATATAAACTTACTAAAACATTGCAATTAAATAAGACAGTAGCAATTCTTTAATCTGTCAGAAGTATCACAGACCTATTGTGGAATTTGTTAATTTATTTTTTGGAGGACAGTCAATATATGTGGCTTCCTTTGCTAACTGCTGCTAAACTTTAGTGTTGGTTATAATTTCTCATCGTGCTTTTTATTCTGAACTATTAATTTCTGAGGGTGAAAATAATGTTATTAATCTGTAAACTGCATACTTATGAAGCTAGATAGTCAGCAAAAAAGTAGATAGCAAGGAGATGTTCCATTGCAAAGTGCTAAGATCTTTTCATTTCCAAATATTTTTATATATTCAGCTGAATCCAGTATTTCACATAATAGAAGATATGGAAAGTATCAAATAGGGACAGAACAGCAATTTTCTCAGTGGTGAAAGCTTTCCAGCCAACAACACCCGAAAAGTGAGGTAGTTTTCCAAATTCAGTTCCAAGGATTCCTGAAAACACTACACAGCTCTGGTGCAAAGGCAGGATACTTTCTTCCTTTCAAGGACAAGATTGACACAGACCCGCAAACAGTTTTTTACATTTGACATAAAAACCCTTGACACCCAGTAGACAAGGATAAAAAGATCACTGAGCAATGCTCTTTATAAATAAAACACACATATATATATATGTATGATTTCAGTACTCCAAATTAGACATTTTCTGAAATCAGAAATGTTCTGTGCTTCAAAGCTCTACCACACCAGGTAATTCTCCGCGTAGAACCTGGAAGGGACTGATGGACCTTTCTTTCTATTGTGAGATAAAATTACCATTGTGCCTTGCCAGGACTGTCTACTGGTTTGCACCTTTTCTCTTGCAAGGAAGGACAGTAGAATTGAACATTGGGCTGAACAATCACCAATTAAGAGAAATTAACTAAACTGTCCTGCAAGCATCTGGCATAAAGGAATTTTACATCACATTGGATCTCACTAAAATCTGACAGATTTAAGGCTGCCATTGCAGCAGTTTTCTTCTTTTCATATTTATATTGTGATCTGATGCTTTAAACCACTTTGGACTTACCGTAACATGTCCTTCTTGAATGCTTAATTGCTAACATTGCTCTTAATCACATAAAATTGTCCGTTAAAGAGCACAGTTACCTGTAGACCTCTCAGTGAGGGCTGAGAGGGTGGAATCACTCCAATTTAGCTCATTATCTGTGTCTTTGTAAAGTGAGGACATCAGAGGCAGACAAGCTCTTTCTCTACTACTGGAGAAAACCATGGCGGTCAACCAGTTATATCAGGAATACAACAGCAGGACTTACTCCACGTGGCACAGGAATCACATGCACTGAGATGCAAAATCTACTATACTGTACCACCACCTCATTGAAATCAGAACTCTAGCTAAGTAAACGTAATCTGCAGCTGTGTCTCCACACAAATTCACTAATCAAAAGCTGAAGGAGAAATGAAGAAAGTAATAATTTAAAAAAGATGATTAGGGTACATTAGGATACATGAAATGTCTACACATGCATACATGAAATATGTTAGCAAGGTGCAATTAGGTTTTGCTAGTCTATGCACTGAACTGCTGTTGGATTGTTCATGAACCTCTGATGTAGATCAGAGAATTTTTATGAGATTTATATGAATATTCATACAGATAAAAATTTATTTAGTCTTGGTAATTTCTAATGCGGTTATATCTTTTAAATAAAAAATACTGCATTACCAACAGTGACTCTACTGAATTGCAATTATTATTTTTGGAGAGGAAGGGGAAACTTGTTCAAAGTGCTGTTTTATAATTAAGTAAGAAAGATGAGAGAAGCATGCACTGGTGAGGCATGTGGGTGTGTGAAAATGTTGGAGAGCACAAAGTCTGATATGATACTGTTTGCAAATTAAAGGACTGTAACCTTGTTGCTTTTTCATTCATATAATCTGCAGGAAGAAGACCATGGAGAAAACTATTGCCAGACGGACATCTGGAAGGGGAACAGCTACTTTACCTCAGCAGAGTGTCAGCAGAGAACTTATGTAGTGTGGATAACCAACGACAAGAGCCAAGGAGCAAACCAATGAGCTACATTATTTGACAGTGCAAATATACCCTTATGTGCTCTCCCATATTCCTTAATCCCAAATTTGTGGCCCAGAAATGGAGACCATGTCATGCTTTGTATAAGAAGAAATGGCTCCAGAGCAACTTAATGGTCACTGAACTATTTTGCAAGGCATGACAACATTCAGAAAATAAATACATTTTGAGTGCTCTCTTAGTTTAGGGGACAGATTTAACACCTTTCCTCAGGGGAGATACTGAACTGCAATGCTGAAGATGTATTGAGTATCCTAATAAACTGCTTCATCATAAAGAATATTAAATAAATGTGTGTCAGTTTACCCTCAGTAAAGCTTTCAACTTTCTACAGGAGAAGAGAAAATAAGACTTCCAGATGTTGATACTCTTCTTTCAAAACAGTTGTCAAGATAGAATTAATGAAAAAGGGAAAAATTTCCACCAAGAAATTGTCTTTTTTTTTCCTTAAAATATTTGGGTTTTATAACCTGTTCTACTGACTGATGTACTGAGATAATACAGTTTTGTCTGAGCTGGCTGGATTCTAAGCCCAGGGTTGCTGTTTTCCCACTACAGATCAGGGTCCATGTATGTAGACACAATACAAATATCCAGTTGAACCTAGCAACAGCATGTGTTTTTTGGAAAGCTTAAACTATGCTTTTCAGCTCTAACATATCCTGTCAGTGAGAAAAAAAAAAAAAATAGAAAGTTCCTCATTTATACAGCCTTTCGACTTAGATTGAACAAGGACTACAAGGGAAGAAATAGAAGACATTTGCCATTTAACCAGCTGCATTGAATAACTCTCCTAAACTCTTTTGAAGACCTCTTCTTAAACACAATGATAAAAAGTTGTCACCTGAGACAATAAAAATAGAAACTAAGTTATCTGAATTGGCAACAGAAGACTCTGTATAAGTTTAACAAAACCAAAACACTCAGTGACATTAATGTGCAAGGCCATGAGAGACTTTGTAGCATTTGTCACTTGCAATAACACTAAATACAATGTTGAAGAAATCTACAGTTATAATAGTGCCACTTAAGATTTCAGAAATCTATAAATTTTCTCCAGAAGAATGAATGGCATTTCTTTTGTTAAGATGAATGCTTGGTCTCCACATGGCCTAGTGCATTCTCCTGGTATCTGTACACCTCCTATAGCATCTAGGAAACACATGGTGTTCCTTGGGAATGCTGTAGTAGCTGAACAAGAACTATGGTATGTATTACAATTTGAGACCATCAAAGAGGAAAATCAGGCTTCAATCAGAAAATCTGCAAAAGGAAGAAAAACTAAGGAAATGACCGTAAAACTGCAAGTGAATGTATTCCATTAACCCCTCTTACAGTGAGAACAAGCTTACCAGACAGGAAAAGGACACAGAAGAAAACTTTGACTACAGCAAATACAGGAATGCAGTAACACCCCATCATTAAGAATGACAATTCAGTGGCTGCAGAGCCATGCATGGCTATTTTGCTAGTACAAAAGTTTTTGAAAGGAGTTGCTTACAGCAGGCACAAATCAGCAGAACAGGAAAAAAAAAGCTGATATTGCTTACAAAGAGCACTACATCTCTAAATTTCTTATGTTAGGGTATGTTCAGGATCCTGACATGTTTTCTGACATTTAGAGAAATTATTATCATATTGAAATCAGGAGTAAAATTCTTGCTGATTTCAGTACAGCCAGAATTACATCCCCCTTTGGTGCTGTTTAGACCAACTACTTGGTCCTTTGAAGAGAATGTTAACACGGATCAACAGACATCTTGGTGGTTGTTTAAACAATTTTGTTGACATTTTTCACAATGAAAAGTGATGTTTCATAAGTTACAGTCCATTGAAAGAAAACAAAAAATATAACCTTTTTGCTTAAAGAAATATGACATTTTTTGAAAAAAAAATTCTATACAATAAATTTATTGTACTGTAAACAAAATCTAGGCAATAAGAATGCATATTGCTTTTCCACAGGGTGATTAAGGACCTTTCAAGACAAAGAGTATGGGCAATTAGAGATGCCAGGCAGTAATTTATTCAGTTATAATTTTCCTTGTTAATCATAAAGCATGAAAGGTATTTGAACTAACTGGATGTGCTGATTATCAGCACCACTGCCTGCAGCTGAAAAGAACTGTCAAATGTCATCAACTGTGAACCCTTTCACCACTGCATCTGAGACTTCGAAACAACTATTATCCCTTATAATGGCATCACTGTTCTGTACTGTTTGCAGAACTCATAAAACTGTTTAAGTTGTCAGTGACATCAGTTCTTTTTCAGAAAGAATCTGAAATTAATGCATCAGGAGCTGTGGCTTTGAAAGTAAAAACCAAAAGTCCAAAAGTAGTATTTTGTTATTTTAAGAAATAATCAAATGTCTACTAATAATGGTTTTGAAGATATCTTAGTAAGAGCAGTAAGAAATATTAGTAGCATGAAATTATTTAATTTTTTCATAGAATCTTCTGTTCTCTGTCAAAAGATTTTTAACATAATTTTCTAGTTATTACTCAGATAGCACTATATTTTATGTTATTGAACTTCAATTTCATGCATGTTTCTCTTCTGCCCTTTGTGCACTGTGCTGTTAGAAGTGTTTCATATTTTTCAAAACACATCATTAACTACAGAGAAATGTGGAGAAACAGATCACAGTGATATCTGAATTTTGGTGGTCACATAAAAGTAGTAAAAATGATAGCCTCAGGTCTTCCTTCAGCAATGATCACCATTAAGATCACCATGGCACTATACAGTCCTGAGAAACTATTATATTGTATTGGGCCAGCTGGATCACTAGGCTAGTCAGGTAGTTTTTGAAGATACAGGTATTGACAGTCACATGTGAACCAACTGTTGTCAAACAAACCATGTGGTTTTGTTATTACTGCACAGAGCTCAGAACGATGTTGCTCTCCTGTGTGCACGACTCATCGCCTCAGTTTCAAGATGCTGATACTGCATCTCAACGCTTTGCAGACTACAGCAGATTCCTGTTTAGCAAGGTGAAGCTGAGGTACAGTAAATGTGCAGACAGAGATTACTGGATTCAATAGCAGGTACTACCACCAAGAAAATTTACTTGCAGAGCAACAGTTTAAGAGTTTATCCATAGCTCTTATTTCGTTAAACAAAAAGAAATCTTGGTTCCATTTAGTAGGAGTGTTGTCACTGATTTCAGTAAGACCAGTTTTCTCTTCAATGAATATGAAAAACCTCATTACTCTATTGCATAAAGCTCACCTTCCCTCCTGGTTTGACAGTTGTAATTTGAAGGCTGCAGTGTGCCTGTTGCTTGAATACCTGAGTGGACTTGGCATTTTATTCAGTTGTTGCTGTCTCTATGTATTACAAAAGGATATTGTCAACATGTATTTCTAGTTTAAGAGCCAAAATTGCTGTTATTTCTTAATATGCAAGCTACTTATATTGAAAAATGCTGGTTTAGTCTTATTTTATATTTAATTCCTGTTTTAGCAACAAAAAAATTCCTATGGCTGCTCATGGATTAATAGAAGTTGGTAACTATGACAAAGAATAAATATAATAATCCTATAATATACTGTACACAACACAGAGCACCTTTTTAATAATTTAAAGTCAATCCTGGAAGACTAATTTACAGTTTTATTGTTTTAAGAAGGACTGGATGTAGCAAGTACTTTGGAAAGGTCATTAAGTATAGAGAACAATTTTATTTAAAATAATACTATACAGCAATTACTGAACTACAGTATTAGATCAGCAGGAAATTGCCTTAAGTAATATTTGACAACTAAAATGTGACCACTGTGAAGTTTTTTTTTTATTTAACTTGATTTAACATCTGTGCAAACTTGACTTAAAAGCTTGGTTGTTCCTATAATGTTAAGACACTTGCAGGTTTTGGTTTTGGGTGTTGTGGTGTGTTTTTTTTTAACAGTTCCTACTGTAGCACCTAGAATACAAATCCAAAATGGATTAAAGATGTTATTTTAATCACAGACAGGGCCAAAGAAGAGCAGGCCCTACACGTACTCCTCTGCTACAGTGCCACAGAACAGCACCTCAGCACATGTGGCAGAACAGGCTCCGAGTGTTCCTGGTCCTCTTCAATAGAAAACTCAATTAGTTTACATTTATTGATACTTTATGTTTAAATCTTATTAAAGTAAAGGGTATCTGACTCTGTGCAGAACCAGTAATACAAATAAATAATAATAAATTTCTTGCAGGACACGATGTACCATGGCCAGCGGTTGCCATTATGCTAATCTAGTTTAACTTTCTGTGAAAAAAAATTCAGTACAACTTCAACCACTAATTTCTGAAATTAGCCAGTAACTTGAGCTATGGAAAATTTATTTTTTAAAAAAATGACACTGAATCCTATAATTTCCAAGTTGATATGAGAAGTTAGAATCCGAACAGACTGCCCACCAAACCCAAATGTATTTCGTTTGGTATCATAACCATATCATTGTTTAAGCCTCAGAATATAAAAATAAAACATAAAAACTCATTAATACTTTAAACTCTACAAGAAACTACTTTTCCTGTGCAGGCTGAGAAGAAAAAATGTTGACAAACCACACAACAGAATTTGATTTTATTATTGTCTAGACCCTAGAAAGTAAATTTGTGAATTTTGCTGTTGATGTCTCAAGATATGTTATAGCGTATTTTGGGCAAATCTATTAAACAAGAAAGTAGGTGGACAGATTCATAAAGAGAACTTACCAATCAGTTTAAAATAATGCCTACTGACTTAGAAAATAATATAATAAACTATTTCAGTTGGAAGGGACCTACAATGATCATTTAGTCCAAGTGCCTGACCAGTTCAGGGCTGACCAAAAGCTGAAGCCTGTTAAGGGCATTGTCCAAATGTCTCTTAAACACCGGCAGGCTTGGGATATCATAGAATCATAGAATGGTTATCAACGACCTCTCTAGGAAGCCTGTTCCAGGGTTTGACCATCCTCTTGGTAAATAAATGCTTCCTAATGTGCAGTCTAAACCTCCCCGACACAGCTTTGAACCTTTCCCATGCATTCTATCACTGGATATCAGGGAGAAGAGATCAGCACCCCACTCTCCACTTCCCCTCCTCAGGAAGCTGTACAGAGCAATGAGGTTGCTCTTTTCTCCAAACTAGACAAGCCAAAGTCCTTAGCGGCTCCTCATAGGACATTCCTTCCAGCCCTTTCACGAGCTTCGTTCACCTGCTCTGGACACATTCAAGGACCTTCACATCCTTCTTAAACTGCAGTGCCCAGAAACTGCACACGGTATTCGAGGTGAAGCTGCACCAATGCTGAATGCAGTGGGATAATCCCCTCTGTTGACCAGCTGGTTATGCTGTGTTTGATGCACCCCAGGATGCGGTTTGCCCTGTTGGCTGCCAGGGCATGCTGCTAGCTCCTATTGAGCCTGCTGTTGACCAGCACCTCACATCCCTTTCCACAGGGCTGCTCTCCACCTACTTCTCTCCCAATTTATACTTGTGCCCAGCATTACTTAGCAACATTGGTTCTTTCAATACCAGTCAGCATGAAGGAGCTGTGTCCAAATAATAACACTACAATACCTGGTCCATTAAGCTAAAAAACGCTCCCTCTACCACCATGACATTGCTGGATAAAATATCTTAATTAAGTAAATAGGTTACTAAAATAAAATAAATGAATACTGAATATCTAGTCACTGCTTTAGGCCCAAATATGTCCAATTAGATCGGTATCTTAGTAGGAATTATTAAACAAGGAAACAGAAAACATGACATTTTCGTAAGACATTGACATCAATCATCTGTGAAGAAGATGTAGGCAACAGCTCCTCTGATTATTCAATCACTCAACACTGATGATAATCAGAAGAAATTTCCTGAGTATACAGGCAGTGATAACAGCCTCCAGGGGAGCAATTCACACAAACTCTCCAAAATCTCTCTGAAAGGTGGTCAACTAGGTACATTAGGTATCTAGATTTTATTTGTTTCTCATTTACCACACACACAAAAAAAAGTAAGCTCTTCAGTAGAAGTTAGGAATGTAAATATACGATTGAATCTAGACATAAAAAACCCCAGAGAGTTCCTCTCCTCTCTTCTTTCTACACAAGGCAGCCAAGCACCTGCCCGGTGGGCACAAAACTGCACTCCTGAGCCAAAGGCGTAATGGTATTCAGATTTTCGTTTCCACCCTTCTCCCCCTTCCAAGCTGTTTCTTTCTTTAGTCCTTCACATGTTGAAGTCTCAAGTGGCTAATGAGCCACACATTTTAAAATACTTTTTTTTTTTTGTACAACACAACAAGGTGTCCCATTTAATCACTTTGGTCTTGAAAAGTTTTCTGTGTAATTAATTATTTCTCACTCTACACTTATTTCTGTATCAAAATACCTTTTACAATTAAGATATTCTGACTGAGTGAATTTTGTTCTGGAGCAAAGTAATATGCATTTTGGAAAAATATTTTGAAAAATATTAAAACGTAAAATATTTTTTCACAGAAAGGCAAGATGCTGAGCATTTTAATCTAAATTAATTGATTTACATTTATGCAATCGCTATAAAGGAAACAAATGTAGATATGGGATAATTTTTGAGTCCAGGTCTAACTGCTTTGCCTTACAGCATTGGAAGAAGCAAGGAAATAGAGTTTTTAGGAAAACATCCATTTTTGTATGATACAGTATTTCATGGATTAAGTTTATTCAAAGTTTAAAAAAAAAAAACAATGGAGTTTACATTGACAGACTGATAGCAAAAAGTAAGATATCAGTGATAATCACTATTATCAAAAATAAATACTTCAAACTATTCTATTTTGTTTTAGGGTATTCATTTATATGTTAGTTCCTTGAAAAGCTTACATTCAGTATTTTCTGTTTGTTATACTGTGAAGATCACAACAGGCAGATGCATTTTGTTTTCATAGTTACTCTTTGGCTTCCACTGCAAAAAGAAGTTTTCATCATTCAGAATGATGTTGATGAGCATTTATAATGTTTGATAAGAATTTTTATCCCCTTTTTATTTTATTTATCAGAATGACTCGTGTCTGCCTCCATGTGATACACTGGAACAAACTGCTCAACTATATAGGACAAGGGTTACCATATTTCAATTTTTTAGAATTCTGTTCTTTATCTACCCCAAAGCTCTGGGAATAAAAAAAGGAATTTCAGACCACCTCAGAGCAAGTGAATTAGTTCTGATCAGGCTCAGCTGTCCCAGAAGAGTGTACAATTCAAGTCTGGTATTGTCTGGGATGTACCAGACACACTGCACATGTAGTGCAACTGATATGCACATATGCATTGGCTATCTGCTTAGCGCTTAAAAAATGCATGCCAACGCCATCAGTCTCTTTGCAAATACCTTCTTAATGGATACATGCATTCCTATTTCCGCTACAGAAGTCCTAAAAGGCATAAGGGGCATTCTTCCAGTCTGAAGAAACCATAGTTAGAAGTACAGTAGAAGTAACAAGGAATAGAAGATTTGGCAATTATTTGATGACCTCTGCAGTAATGAAATTCAGTATAATTTTATCCTTACACTGTGCATAGTCAACATTCTTCTACATATCAATATATATGGCTAGGAATTTAAAAATTTCTTCCAAGGCTCCTTGTGTCCTTTGTCCAAATGTCAAGAATAAATCATTACCTTATTAAAAAGCTTATGTCAGATTAAATTGAATGTTACATCACTGTAGCTAAAACAAGCTAAAGGCTGTTTTGTAGGCTTTATTATTTGCAAACACTTTTTATGAGCTCATGCTCTAGAAAATATCTTAAGTTTTCAGACTACTACTAATGATCATACTTTTGTGTATATCTTGCACGTGTTACGTTATCCTCCAAAGTAAATTATAATGCTCAGTTCCACAGAATAGTTTCAGTGTTCTAGTTGCTACTGGAAAAGACTTACTTGTGTTTGGCATATAAAGCTGAGATTTATTTATGTATTTTTATATTTATATATGAAATATTATAGACTTTCGCATTGTGTGTGCATGTAAGCAAACTATTTTTTTCCCCAAGACATTACTCATAACTAGGAATTCCGATGTAAGTTAACATATAAATCTAGCAGCATTGTAAATTGTATCAAGCTTTCTAGGAAATGTATGGATTTGCAT
>JAAGAY010141198.1:0-21080 GCA_011801015.1 Ardeotis arabs | reverse complement strand
AACAGCTCTACCTGTCATCACACTTGAATGACATTCAGAGGGCACATTTGGATCCTTAGCTGTGGCTTCTCTATGATCCACTCTTGCACTTGCTTCTGAGGGATGCCTGCCTCAGCAGGGTACAAGGAGAGGTTGATGAGGAGTCATGAGACAGAGCTGCATTAATGCGGGAAGATAAAAGGTCAGAACTCAAGGAGGGATTAATGAAAGGGAACAGGAGGAGAAAGCAATTCATTCTGGGAGAACAGACTGCTATTTTAAATTTCACAGGAAGTTAAGAATTTTCTCTTGTATTTAAACATTTTTTTCTCAATACAATAGTACTGCTGCACTGATTCCCTTTCAACAAAAGTAGTCCTATCATAATAAAAAATAGGAAATAAAAACCCACTAAATAATATAAACTTGCAAGTAAAACATAACATTTTGATCATATAAGGCTGTATTCTGCCTATTGCTGATCAAGGATGAGCAGCTTCTTAAAATATAGTTTGCATATATTCATAAAACATTTAAAATAAAAGTGCTGACAGACCCTTAACAACAACAGTTCCCCTAAACACCTCTCATATAAATTCATCTGTTTAATTAGAGTATCATCTAATAAGCAGGTCAGCGGAGAACTGCAAAGCTAACAGGGTAGCTCTGCTGCTGCAGCTACTCCCCAGACAATACTCCCACCACATACAAGATAACTATTATGTTATATATATATATTTTTATATATTACAGAATAAGTCATTTCAGCTGTACATTTTCCAGATAGAGAGTACTGCTATAATTTCTCCTTTAAAATTAATTTAGTTTGTTAAAGCCATACTCTTCAGTGTGAACACTGTATACCCCTGGACTATCTAAAAATGGAGCTTTCCTTGTTTCTGCATCTGTAATTATCACAGCAAAATAAACCTGTGTGTGTATGGGAGAAAGGAAGAAGGATCAGAACTGTTCCCAAAAGGGAAATATCAGCACTGTTCCCTGCGAGCGGCCGAGGAACATACGACAGCAACCCAATATGAGTTATAAGCGTAGTTCCCCTTATTAGTCCAGGGTGCAGATATTTATATTTGTGGAGTTAATTATGCATACTTGGCATTAAGTGATTGGCTCAAGCTCTAAGGGCTACATTTGAATTGGCGTTAAGCGATTGGCTCAGGCTCTAAGGGTTACATTTGAATGGTCCTCCTACTTGCGGTTATCGCGGCTTAACAGCAGACATTCAAACTTATTTACGACTCTGCTTCAAAGGCACTGTGTCCTTGACTGTTTTGCTGAGGTGCTGTAATCTCAGCAGTTTTGAACTTACTTATGTCAAGCCAGGCCTTCAGACAAGGCTCTGCTCGTACAAATGCTCGGTAGAGTCTGTCCCATGACCCTTTTCTCTAAGCCATTCTTCAACACACTTCTTTTCTGTCATGTACGAAATTGACTTGATATTATGAATATGTTCAATCCTCGAACTTCAAGATCAGCTAATGAATAGATCTCAGATGAGCTCTGTGAATTTTGCCACCAGCAAACAGATCCCTTTCTTTAGATGTCTGGACAACTCTGAGCAGAAAGTTTTTTAAATAAAGTAATCAATTTTTTGATAGCTTAATAAATTTATGTTAAGAAAAATAAATAAATAATCTATCAATGTTATGCATTGTAAGTGTCGTCTTCTTAGTTCTTTGTTCCATTTTCAGAAAATGAAAAAATAGTTTGTGAGCTTAGTCAGCAGGGAGCTGGTACACTGTTTCCACTGAGACTTCAGATGATTTTAAAGAATGACAGGTATATCTGTGACATAGCTCAGATATCTGGAGTCCATCCAATTGTCCTCATAATTCCTAGATGGCACAAAACATTCTGCAGATAGTGGTTTTCAATTTTTTCTCCTCCTTCCACAGTAGCAATTGAAGTGAGGAACAAAATGAAGATCTGACAATTTCCCACAAAAATTAATTGTCTGCTTTCCTATTGGGTGCTCCCCCAAAAACCCTCTAGAGAGGAAAACGGATGCACTAACTAGCATGACTCTGGTTAGCCCCCTGTGATGGCAATCACCATCATCATCATGTCTTTGAAAGGATGCTTACAGGGCTGAAAGGATGTGTCAGTCCCCACTCAGGTACAATAGCTGCAAAATTAACAATGGAGAGAAATTATTTTCTTAACTCATCACATATTCATTATTCATTTTATTCATCATAGTGAAATGGACTTTAGTAACCATTTATTGTTGGAATAATTTTCTGTGGAGGCAAGATACAATTTTGGCCACTCTTTTACATAAGAATCTCTTTCTTTAGTGATCAGTGATAGTCGAATTCCTGAAACAGTCCACATCTGGGGAAATTTTCAGGAATTAAGCAGGACTTATGTTTTATAGGTAACTTTCCACATGATTAAGGGACAATGGAAGGTTGTTTTTCCTCCTGTAAGAGGCTAATACCATTGCAGTAATGCTGATTATTTTAATACTGTTAATATTTAATAAGTGTTAAGTGTT
The DNA here is from genome assembly GCA_011801015.1 of Ardeotis arabs. Lineage (NCBI taxonomy): Eukaryota > Metazoa > Chordata > Aves > Otidiformes > Otididae > Ardeotis > Ardeotis arabs. The sequence continues at coordinate 18,586 of JAAGAY010141198.1, read as the reverse complement.
TTTGGAATTTTGAGCTTGGAGTATGTGTCCTTTTAGCTAGATTTCATATACATAAGCCAGTCTTCCTCCTACAAAAATTATAATGATATATGGGTCTGATTCTGCATTCATTCAGGCAAAACTCCCGTTAACTTAGTCATATGGGTTCAGACTCGGTGTATGGCATGCATGGAAGATGAATACCTGTGTAGTTTTTCAGACAAAAGCTACATTAAATTTTCTTAGTGTGACTTAAGCTCAAAAAAGGAGGAAAATTCTCAGTGTTAAGCTTCTAAGATTTTGCTGCAAAAGGGTGACTTGAAGTTAAATTAAAGTTGTTCCCTGTTGTGCCTCGATCCTGCTTGTGAATGTCTGTTTTTGTTGGTGCAGACAAAAGTTAAAGTGAAGTCCTTTTAAAAGTTTGGAGGGAGAAAAAGAATCCCTAAACTCTTCTAGGAATATGAAAGTAGAAAGGTCCACACTGGCGGAGGTTTTCAGAATCATAACATTTCCTTTGAATGTCAAACTCAAAGCAATAGATGGAGCTGAACAATGGCAGATCTTGAGGATCAAGTTCATTAAGAAATATAGTGTTGTCATCCCCCACGAACCACCTAGGATAACTGTCTGTGTTGCCAACTACAATACCTTAAAGAGCCTCCATAGTAAAATTACTATGATTTGGTCATTCTCCAGTACCTTATTACTTCACTAGGCCTAATAATTTACAAGAGCTAGCCTGTGTTGCCTATGGCTTTACAGATTGTTTACCATTAGCTTAAAACCGTGCCTTTTCTTTTCAAACAAATTTGTCTCTGGTGAGGGTGGAGGGGGGAAAGACAAATATTTATCCTATAAGGCAATGAGACAAAGCTCTGTGACAGATTCTGCTATGCAAACTGGAAGACTGACAGATCAAGTCAGGTGAAAATGTGAGAATTTATGTTGCAGGGACTCAGAAACTGCAATTTTAGTGCAATGGAAGGAGCAAGTTTCTCATTTGGTAACTTTGCATAAAACAAATCTATTCTTATCTGTGACGTGAACTTTGCAATAGTTTGCTTGACGGCCTCTGTGTAATCCCAGATAGCAGACCAAGCAGGTGAGGCAGATAAATTGCAGGACTCTTCCTCTCAGGACTCGAATAACAGTTCAGCAGTTGATAAGTACTAAGGTAACAGTAGCTTGTTCCTAGGGTCATCCTATACATATTTATACTTTCACAGTTAGTGCAGGGGAAGTTGCTGTGGAGTCAATCAGTAGAAACTGACAAAGGGCAGCATTTTTAATGCAACTCATTTAAGTGAAGCTCCTCCCCCCCACCACAGTTAGGGAACAGAATTTCTTTCCAAATTAGACATAATTATATTTTATCAGTTTGAAGTGGTTGTGTCACTAAGACTGGATTCGGAGTTCAGTGTTACATCTAACCTAAAAAGTGATTCTATACAACTAGAAGATATTATATATATTAAATATTAGAATAAAATAGAAAATAATGCAATGTTTAAAATATCTCACTGTTACTGATTCAAACTCATCTTCAGATTCAAAGATAGAATTTATTTTTATTTTTTCTTTATCTTCCTATTCTCCTTTTGAAAACATATACTGTGATCTTACAATTGACCAAATGAAATGCGCTTTGACAACCTGTGAGTCAAACTAAAGGGGTGCTTATTCTATTGCACATGAAAACCCATTCTTAAAAGATATTTCTTCGAGAATACTAAAGTGACAATTGTGACTCAAGCTTAAAAGCAGAAAACAGGGAAAAAACAACTAATGATAAGTGTAAAATGCTCTTTCATGCTGCTGGGAATAACTTCTACTTGCTCTTTTTAAAAATAGCTCATATGTTGGAAAGAACAACTTGAGTATTCAACATTTAAACCGATGCTTCTTTTCATGCAGAAGCAATCCATTGATTGGATTAATTTAATTTAATTTAGAGCCATTAATTGTTTAAGGGTCAGTCTCATTTTATGATCTATAATATTATTTTCACAGTCTAAAATAGGTTGTCATTCACTTCTTTATCAAGAGGGATTTATTTTAGTGTCAAGGTATACAGTTGACTTATATTGCCTATGGTGGATTGACATACAGCCTCCTAAAATTATTTTACTTATCTGATGACATTACTTCCCAGTTTGTACTTGGGAATAATTGCAGAATAGATTCTGCTATCTTAGAAATGCTTTGGAGTCCCAATACACTCCAACTGTTGCATGAAAATTACAGACAGTTGCAAGTGAGTTTGATTGTGTCTTGCACAATGCAGAACATGACTAATCAGGCACCCTGTATTTTGTTTGCTTCAGCAAAACCTGAGAAATAAAAAAAATACCTTTATTGTTCAGCAGCTTAGTGTATATGACATTAAAATCACTGTTTATATGCAAAGATAAGCATAGTGAAGTTTCTATTCTTTCCAGTAAAGAAATGAAGAACCTTAATTTACCTCCATTGGATCAGTAATCTGAACTACCATTAGGTTTGTTTCTTTATGCATAATAAAAGTATAGATATCTTTCTAACTAGGCTGGAGAACAGCTGCTATGGTGTTCATTATTACTGAGTATTCAAACCTGAATGAGTCTTCCAAATGCTACAAATGGTAGCAAAATTCATAGCACATGTGTGTTACTGGAGCTAGTGACTCTGTTTTTCTTTTTTCTGTGGTTATGCTTCAAGTCTTGATCCACAGCCAAAGTATATGTTGAATTACTATATAGTAATTACTAATGCTGCTTATACTTCAAACTATATAAATAGAACTAAAACAAACTAAAGAAGATTATACCATGTCTCAGTTTATCACTCACTACCATTGCTTGCTTTGAACCAAAGTAGTAAGTGCAGTTTCTGGAGATGAAAATATAATATCCTAAAATATTTCATGGGCCAATACTTGTCAAATATCAGGATAATTCATCAGGTCTTATGTTTTTGGGTTTTTTTTTTTAATTGAAAACTGAATTTCCTTGAAATATATATTTAATTTACTTTAAAGTTTTTGAATAGAAATACAATTTTCTGAGGCTCTGTCCCAAAAACTTTCATACTCCACAAATTTCACCTTAAAAATCCTGAGGTTTTAAACATATTAATTGAAGGTCTTCAGAATGAAACAGCCTGGTTGAAATCTTTAATAAAAAGATCACTAAGTTATAAGATATATACTGTCAGTATGTCATTTTTATAAGAGTACTTTTTAAAGTGAGAGAAGGACCACTTGATGGCAAAGTCTGGACTTTCTGTACAGAATCAGAAAAGAAGAAAGAAATGTGGTTTCACTATTCATTTTACCAGGTTCTTGTGGCAGGTTCTTGTGTAAAGCTTAATCCCACACGTACCTTACACAAGCAGTTTTCATTCACGGAAGAATTTCTTTTTGAGCCACTGGAGCTACTAATTTGAATGAAGGCTACTTTGTCTTTAGTGTGAAAGATTTTCCATGGCTAAAATATGTTTGAAAGCAGGACACGTTAAGAAATATTTTTACATCATTACTATCTTGGTTGTGCTATAGTGACTTTGAGTACAGGAATAATGGAATTAAAAGTGGAGGCATAAAGTATCATATTTGGATGCACTCCTCAAAATGACAAAATTGAAAGTCAGAGCCTGCACAGATAAAGCACACGGCCTGTGATTTGGTTACAGAGAACTAGCTAAATTAAGTTTATGAAATAGTTTAGTTAATTTTTAAATAAATAAATATATAAAAGAATTTTTTAAAAACTTGATTAGTTTTTTTTTACCCTTCCATTTGCATTGAGGTGAACTTAATTGCATTGGCATCAGGAGTGAAAAGAAGATTGGCATATCTAAATGTTACTTGGCTAATGAGACCCTCACATATCCGTCACTCTGATAACCAGCCCAGAGAGATATTTAAGTAGGGGTCACAGCAGAAGCCGTGGCCAGACCGCTGATTTGCTGATTGACAATCCTGTGGTAGAAAATAATTATATCATAAAAGCATAGAGTAAAGTACAAACACTGCTCAGTGTATTTATAATTATATCTTTAACCTTAAAATAAGAGTAGGAACAAAAATTATGTGTCCTGTCTCACAAAACTTCTGATAAATACCTACAATACCTGAAATTAAGAGAGTTTTAAAGAAATGTATATGCTAGAGGAAGATGGATGGAAAAGAAGACAGAAAGGAAAAAATAAAGAAATTGGTTTGTACAGATGCAAACTTTGCAGTAATGAGATTCTACACCATGATATATTGGACTATCTTTTGTTTATATGTGTGTGGACAGCACACATTCAGAAACTGAATTCTGCTATCCCAATTTTAAGCAACCTGGATGAAAGACATCTACAGTCTCAAAGACACCTATGTTTCTGTGCTTGAAACAGTAGTTTAGCTTTGTAATAAAAAGTATTTGGAAATATAGGGTTCATATCTGAGCTCTGTAGAGCTATTCCCAATCTATGCAAATAATATACCTTGGACTGTAAACAGTATCCCCTTAAGTAGGATTTGAAACTGTGAATTTCATAATACAGGTGGGTCTATGTAAATCGCTCATTACTATTTAGTTTGTGCATGTATCTTTTCATTTTCCTTTTCTAACTCCTCAGAGCTTGCATGAGTGCATGTTTATTGAGTTACCACATAGATAAATCTAACATAGAACGTGCTTTGTATCCTACAACTGTAATTCACTTTCTTCAAAATGTTTTCAGACATACAAGTTCAAGGAATGGCCATTCTTTTTTAATCAAGAAATAATTTAAAAATAAAGTTCTGATTCCAATAAGTTGTACAAAAGTATTATTACATTTCGCCCTTTTTATGGTAAGATTAATGGATTTAGATTATTTTTTTTTGTCTAGGATCTCCCATCATTTTAGCTACTGATTTTGCTTCTTTAGTCAAGCATGTGGCTCTGAGTGTTAGGGTTTCATGGGCCGTGATTTTTACCTGTGGTTACCAAATCCAAAATCCTAGAACTTCCATCAGAGAAAAAACCTACATGAATAAACGTGAGTCTATGGCACCTTAATTTGTAACAGTGAAAGAATAATGAAATGATACCAAAAGCAAGGGTGCCTGATGTAGATATACAGTTTTGCAGTAAAGGTGCAATAAGTATGTTCCAGTGATATAACATGCACTTCAAACTGAATAGAGTATTTTAAAATCAAATTTTACTTTTGGTTTTTATTTTTATCTATTAACTTTATTTTTATTTATTACTTTCAGATATTTCTAATCAAAGTTTAATCCTATTGAAGTGCAATTCAATATTTGGTTCTAAGTACTTAATATATTACCAAATCTGGTTAACCTTAACCTGTGGTGGGCATGACAAATATAGTTCTTTCCTGTTTCTTGAACATATATAGGGTCTCATTAAAAGTTCGGTCTCCCCCTCCAAACTTTTTTAAAGTAAAACACACGGTGAAATCTATTTTCCACATTTATCTGTTTCTACTTCTCTCTCACCATATGTAATGCCCTACAGTTTGGTCTAGTTGGCTTTTGCAGCCTCCTGGGTGTAAAAAATATGCAAGAGAGAAAGACTGGGAACCCTGGACAGGCTTTCTGCCAGAGCTGGTGGAGCAGATAGATCTGCTGGCTTCACTCACATTCCTAAGGGAGGTTTGTATTCAAGCTGCATAACACTGCCTGGAAGCCAGAGTTCCTTTCCTTGCCAAACTGAGACAATATTTTGAGATCTAGTTATGATGAAACTACATAATCTCCCCTGATCTCACTAAACTATGTCATCCAAATCAGAAAAGCTAAATTTGGCCATCTCCTGTAATTGTAGTTTTTAGCTCTGATACTTTTCTTGGCGTCAGATAAAAGAGAGAACATTTTCATTTTTTAAAAGAAAAAAAGTTTGAAAGTGGGCTGCCAGTGTCCTTCTTTGTGTGAGAAAATGAGATGTCCTTGAAAGTATTTTCATTAGTGCTCTTCCTTCTTTCCCCTTCAGGCATTTAAACAAGCTGACACCTTACCAAATTCTACTCTCGATAGAGATTAAAACAGCTCCCAGATTCCACATCTTCACTGCAATCCTCCTCCAGCTGAAATGTTTGCTGCACCTTTTAGCAGACATCAGGAGAAAAGCCACAGCCCATAATCAACTTTCAGTAACAAAAGAAAGTGCAGTGTGAGCCTGATTCGGGATCATGATGTCTTTTTACTGCACTCAGTTTCCACCAGATCCTTTTGGAGAAGGTTTTGTGACAGAAGGCCTCAGATGCTGACGCTTCTCTTCCCAACTGTCTTAGTCTTTCTGAATAGCTATGGGCAAGTGGTCACCATTTGCAGAGAAATGACATGTTGAAATTTTGTCTCTGGCTTGACTCATTACAAAACCATTCTCCTTGTGTCTCACATTGACTTGGCACTATTGTTTTTTTCGTAATCTGTAGTTTAGCATATAAATAGAAAATACTTTTTCAATGTACCATTATTAATTAATGAGCCAATTAATCATGAAATGGCTTTCTTCCCCTTAGTAAAATACAGAAGCACTGAGATATCTACCTCTGGCTTTGTTGGGAGCTGCCCCAGATATGTTCATAACATTTTATTTACAACATACTTTACAGCTGATAGTGTAATAAGACATTACTACATTTTGCTTTATTAGTTCACTAATCTGGCAATTCTCAAGCATGATTCACACCATTTCTTGTCAGCTGGATAGAAGATAGGTATATCAGCAAGGCTTTATTTGCTTTTCTTAAATCTGCCGCAGTGCATGTATTATGCACTATGGAGTATTACGGATAGCAGAAATTTCCAACTAGCTCAGGTTTCATGCCTTACATAGCTGTTCATCCCTCTGAATTTTTATTCCACTTCAGAGTTTTTCTGTAGGCTTCCCTGGGTTTAATTATGTGTTTCACAATCTGTGTCATAAACAAGATTCCCAGTATATCCTAAGGGTAATGAAATGTCTCGTATGGGAAGGATCTTACTCAAGATGGGTTGATTCTGGTAGTCTGCCTCTGGCCCAATAGCACACAAAACCATGATATTTTTCTCACTCTATTAACAAGGATCCTGACCTCTCCAACTATTTATTGCTCTTGGGAGGGATTATGATCTGTTTCTAACCCAGTTAATTGAGGACAAATAGGAATTTGGACAAAAACTTCAGGTGGCCAAGATGCATGCATTAGAGCAAACTGGAGTTTGCTGAAAAGAAATGCAAACCTAGGGATAACTTCTAATCTTTCTGCTCATATTTCCTTGCCTTCCTTACTGCCACCTCCTGAAGTGCAGCAGGGCTGAGATGGCAGCAGCAGGTGCCATCACGTCCTTAGTTTGCTGGTGCTTCACAGTGGGGGAGCAGTGAAGAGGGAGGAGGCAGAGGACCAGGCTCCAGGTGCTGTGGGGCATAGGGGCAGCCCAGCATCCTCTGCAGGAGCTGCCCAGAGGCAGCTGGGAGGACCAGGCCCTCAGGCAGGAGAGCAGCAGCCCAAGCAGGTGCACCATTGGCAGATGTGTGGGTATGCTTGTGTGGGATGATGGAAGAGGGAGGTTTTGGTGGGAGCCCAGAAGAGCCTGTGTGGTTCTAAAATCCCCCCTGAGCCTGGGCTGGGGGCTGGCCTGACGGGTGGGCAGCGGGTGGCGAGTGCCTCTCCTCTCTTGAAACTTTTTATATATCTAGGCTTGCATGCTGCATCGTATTCTAATCTGCTGGGTTTTGTTCTGTGTCCTGGTTCTGGCTAGGATAGAGTTAATTTTTACCTGAGCTAGGAGAGGAGCTGGAGCTGGTGGCACCTGTGGCTGGGGACACAGCTGGGATAGGTTACCAATTAGCCAGCAGCTGGGACAGTTTACCCAAATCAGCCAAAGGGCTGTTCCATCCCATGTGATGTCATGCTCAGTATATAAAAGGAACAGTGCTGAGGGGCAGGTTTTTGCTACTTGGGAGGAAGCTGGGTGTTAGGATCCACTGTGAGCTATTATACTGTAAATTACCTGCTTAAGTATTTTCTGTTATTGATTTTGTTTTCTATCTCTGTTTTCTTTTCCTCTGCTGTTCTGTTAAACTGTTTTTATCCCAACCCATGAGTTTTGCCTTTCTTTCTTTCCCTGTTCTCCTCCCCATCCCACTGGGAAGTGGTGAGGGGGAGCGTGAGTGAGCAACTGCGTGGTGTTTTAGCTACTAAGTGACATTCTGTTAAAACATATCTTTAGAGCCTACAGGTGTTTTTGGCTTGTGGTTACAAGGTTTTCCTTAAGGAGATGGGCAGGAGTACTGCATGCCTGGTGATCCTATCTTGAAGAAAGAGTTCCAAAATAAATATTCTTTCTTCCTTCTCTGTAATAATGATGATAACAGGGCTGCTCTCTTCTATTATTTTAGGTCTTTTGTCTAAGAAATCCATCTATGAAGTAGTCAGTTCGTTACCAGACAGAAATCTCCTTTGATCAATTTATTTTTTTTTTATCAGAAGATAGTTATTCTGGGGCAGGCTGCCTATCTTTTAATTAGCAGAAAAAACATCAAAGGTTCTGAACTCCATCCAGCAGAGAATAAGGGCATTCTGAAATCTCAGAGTTTTTAGCCAGAAAGCTGCCTCAGTCTGAAAGGAAATTCATGGCTGAATGAACGTTCTGAATAAGGAATGGCACAAACTCCCCGGAAGGGGTCCAGGGGGAGAGGAAGACTTCTGAGGAGGAAGGATGATGTGAGTTAGAGCATATATCCTTCCCACGACAGAAGTGTTGCCTGAGGAGCTGAACTTCAAAGACATTTCCTGCAGAGATAGCTTTCGATGTCAGGCAGTGACTTGAGGAAAAATCCTAGGAGGAAGTTGAAAGAAAGAAAATAATGTTTTTCAGGGGGTAGAAGAGTCAATGACAGCTCTGACTCAACTGAGTCTATGTTTTTATTTGTTTATAAAGAATAGCTCACATAATGTTGAAATTGATTTTGTGTCACTTTTTTTTTTTGTCATCTGGTGCTTTGGGCAGTAGATCTCCAGACTGTAACAGAATCACATATACTTTTCCAGGAATTAGTAATTAGAGTTGCCCAAATGATGCTAAGGATGGAAGTTTGTTTCGGAACACTTTGGTTATTCTGAGAAAAAAATGGCAAGGTCATCATTGAATTTATTTGCAAATAATAAAAAATCCTGTTAATGGTCCAGGGAATATTGACTTAGTAGCTCAGTTTAATAATGGACAGAGAGTGATTTAGGCAAAAGTTTAAAAGTCAATCAGCAACAGCTAATGGAATCAGCAAGCTGAGAGAATGAAACAAGGAGTTTGTGGGAAATGTATACAATTTTCATTTAATTTGTTTAAAGATAATGACTGGCCTGGAAATGTGATACATACTGATTCAGTAGTAATGATGATCAGAGACTGATGGAAGCAACAAAAATGAGCTATTACACAAATTTCAGGAAACATTTATGAAGTTACTTAGATATGAAAGTGCCACCTATAAGAATTACTGAATTAGAACATTTTTAATAAGATTCATCAGTAGAGTTAGGATAGGGGCTTGAGGACATGCCTGTGTAGATGACATCTACAACTCCCAATGTACAAGGTTAGAGTTTTTTGTTTGTTTAAATAATTCTGTCACACAAAGGGAACAAGGAAAAAGTTAGCTGAGCTATAAGAGAAAGAGGCCTGTTTTGTTAGGGAATAAAAAGATTGAAAGAGATAAGAAAAGGAAATTAAGAGAAAACAGCTAACCCCTCAAACAAGAAGGTTACTTTCTCATAGCAAGCAACTATGACAGTAAGTGTATTAGTTGTATACAGGAAGAGTAAGAGCCTGTGGAGATATAAAGGCTCTTAAAGTTTGCATATTCCATGGAATTTTATCATAAGGATATATATAAACTTGATAATAAAAACCTCTTGGTTGCAGTCTGATTTGATGTTCATATCCTGGATGATGTAATGATTAAGTAGAAATCCAGTCTGATCTGCACTGGTTCATGCTTAGAATCAGTTTGTGGAATATGGGGATTTAAAATCTAATCCAAAACCCTCTGGAATAAGCAGGAGTTAATGAGGTGTTTCAGTACATGCCCGCTCTTGCACTGTACAGGCACTGTAGAACAAAGCACATATTAACTAAGAGTGATTTCACTGTTGAGCATCCATTACTCTAAACAGAGTCATGAAGGAATATCAATACCAGTATCCTAAGGAGGAGAATTCAGAAACCTTTTATTTGTGTATGGAAGATCTGGCATTTAATGACTTACAACATTCTTACTTGAAGCAGAGCATATTTTACAACACCTCACCACCCTCCCAAGCACTGCAGAGTTATGGGAAGTACTGGTGCAGAGGAGCTCATAGGGACCTGCAATTGCAGCAGGTATTGTGCTACTTCCAGTTGCTTATGAAAAGTTTAAGAAAAGCAGTTTTGGTTTAGCTTCTGTTGCATTAAAAAATGTAATCAGCCATGGCATTGCACACTGTAAGTTGATAAGAAATGACAAAACAGTCTGTCACGTTAGGAATTTAAAAGGGAAGCACTTTCTATGCTCCCTTATTCCACCCCTGTTAAATATATATATTTCATTTTAAAGACATCTTTGATCACTCATGTTTTGTTAAAACGTACAGGAGTGTGCAATATCATATAAGGATTGCCTTTCTAGGCAAATTATAATCACAATCAAAGATGTACATGGAATACTTGTTGCAAAGGAAGTGGCTTTGCTATGCCTCTATCCATTGTTGTTCATGTTTTTATTTGTCTTTATACCAGCCTTGATGATGAAATGACAGTTTGCTTTGAGAAGCTAAAATGAACATAAAAGTTTGACTGAGTGGGTTGCTTTCTATTAATTTAGCACAATTCATTACCCAGGAGGAAAGGAAGAAGGTATAAAGCAGCCCTTGATATTTGGAAACTCAGGTATTGCTAAGTGTGTTTGTTTGAAGAAAATCTGTTAGGAGAAAGTAAGAGTAAATGTTCATTTCTTCTAAGGAGCTCTCTCTGCTGTATCAGGAGTTACAAGAACCTATATCTTGTTTTGACTTTTTAACAGACTACTCTACATTATCTGGTACTTATTTTTGCCACAGGCTTGCTAGGTTTTTGCTCTTGTCTTACCATTCTCTCCAAGTATCACTTAAATGCAGCCCTAGGCCTAGTAGCTTTATAAAGGCATGACTCATGTACTTTGAGACTGGCCTTTACCATTTAGAAGCACCAGGTTGGTGGTGCTAAGGAAACAATGAGATTTGCTGAGTCCTTATCCACCAGTCTCTGAGGGGAGCTTCTCTTAAGCAAGCAAACCAAAACAATTTTTGAAACTAATATATCAAGCCAACATTTATTAGTTAAATAAAATTTCCCATGTAGAGGTATCAATGAGCTTTGTGAAATTAAATGCAAGGCTGCTTGTGATGAGATTCATTTGGTGTAACTGAAGATGGCTAGCCGTCAGGACTCGGTTCATAATCAGCAGAGAAGTAGAGACTTCTCTCATGCAAATCGTCTCAGTTACAGGCACGCATTCAAAAAGGCCAACTGACTATAGTATTGTCTGTTTCCCTGTGTCGACTGTGAAGTCTAGATTCTTGCATCAGATGTAGATATTTGCACTACCGATGTCCAAAGCTAGGTAAGATGAAACTCACTGTCCGTGTCTGCAGGAACAACGAGATCAGTAGATCTGGCTTGCTCAGACATCGTTTTTGTTTTGTACTTACCAAAATGTTTTTTGCTGTATTTGGAGTTGACCTTGTTCACCTGGGGACACTATGAACAAGAAAAGCTGTTCACAACAACGTTATGCTCATTTGCTGAGCAGAGTCCTGTTGAGAATCAGCCTATTTAACGTTTTTAGTGCAAATAAGTACAGAAAGGGAGAGTTGACAACCGAAGAACAGGAGTGGGATTTAGCCAGCAGAGTTCTTATTCTGGAGACATTTCTTTATCCTCAGAACTGTAATAGAAGAGAAGCTAAGGAATTTACATTGTAGTTGGTTGAAGACGTAAGGACAGCCGGAAGGTCCAATAATGAATATAATTCTAGCTTCTGTTTCATTTCTGCACAAGCAATACCTTGTAGAACATACCCTTGCCTTTTTTTTTTACAAACTTTTGATACAAATTGTTACATCTCTTATTTAGTTGTTTGGATTTAGTTGTCTTCAATCTACTGCTGTTGTTTTTAGGAGGACGTTTCTTCTAGCTAATTATATTCTCATTTTATGAGAGAACTTATGGGTAAGACCAGATCAGGACTACCGCATCCAAGCTAAGACATCTCTACCCAGTAGTGACATATTTTGTTGGCAGTAGTCAAGTAAAATCTGAGGAGAACTGAGGCCTTCATTAATGTTATAGGGACTCTGGCCATGCTCCAAGAAACAAAACACCATTAATGAAAGACCCAGGCAACTTTCCAAGATTTTCAAGTTTCTGTGTGCCTGTCATGCACCTATAGACATTTGATGAATGAGAGAAAGTGGTCAAATTCCCCAAAACAAGAATTGAATAGAGGGGAGGAAAAAAAAAAAGCACAATTACTAAGGCTTTAGTATTAAAATGTTGTACCTCTGCAGAGCAAATAGAAAAATGGTGTGTTATCCTACAAGGGAGCAGAGATGCAGTGTTAATGTAGAGGCAGAACAGAGCTGTCACTGATGCAGAAAAATCATAGGCTCTGGTAAAAGGCAAACTGCTATGCTTTCTGGACCAGAACGATTACATTAATTTACCTTTTTGTGTCATGGGAACATGCTGCCTGATCACAGGTTACTAAAAAGCATGACAAAGAAGCCACTACAAAATTCCAGTAACCAGCTAAATAACTTGCTGATGGTGCTGCAGGTTCATGGTGGGAGGATAAAGTATTGCCCTAGATGATCACTTTTAATGATGAATAAACCAAGTTGGATATGCCTTCCAGAGTATATAACAGATAGAACTCAAAGATGGTGCACATCAGCTTGTTACGCTACGCTTGCGTCTTTAAATGAAGTGTTTTAATTAATCACTGCAATAAACAGCATAGGATGTTACAAACAGTAAAATAAGTCAAATATACAAGCTGGCTATAGCAAATGATGGGATATTTTCTGTCTTGATATCAAGAGATGAGTAATTTGTGGCTGCAGAATAGAATGTAGTGTAAACTGGATAATATTAGTAGATTTAAGGGCTCATATCATGGAGAAATGTGTTTCACAGCTCGTCAGGACTAAGGTGAATCAGGGAGTATATCTTGCGGCTAGCTGTGAATTCCTAAGGGAATTTACATGTCAGTCATGTAAAAATTGCAGACTGATAGTGGAAAGAGATTGTCTGATTCCATAAAATTTTGTCCAAAGTCTGAGCCCAATCTTCTTCCTCTTTGTTCTCTTTTAATGTTGGAATCTATGTTTCAGAACATTACTTCTCCCATTTCTGCAAGATGAATTGTCACTCAGACAAGTGCTATGATTAGAAAACTCAAAATGAATATTGCAGTATAAAAGGTTGCTGACACTGATTATTTAGACAAATAGCTACAGTTTGCTGAAGCAGAATTCAAATGATTCAGCACCAATGAGAGATAAGATTACTTCCTCTGTGTACCCACAAAGCAATAGGAGAGAGATTGACAGCAAAAGCCATCAGATATCTGATGGAAATGGTTGGACCACCCCGTTTGTCCCCATGTCTCAGAGATTTAACAGCCTGGAGAACAATAAAAGCTAGTGCACAGAGGCATAAATGAGGCCTACTCAGACAAGCAGCCTGATTTAGCCTGGATCTCTGGCCATCACAAACAGGGGAGAGAGTTTTGGTTAAAAATTCAAGTGGGACACAAAACAGTAACAACGGTTATGTACAGGAAAACATACATCAGACACCTGTCAACTTAAGACTGTAACGGAGATGAAAATGAGGACAGCTGTGAAGCAGTTGGACAGCTGATACACCCAAACAGATAAGACTGTTACCAGTACAGGTCAGATAACACCGTTAACAGATTGTGATATTGAAAATCTAGTAGTGGATAAGAGTATAATGATTTTTTTTTTCTTCCCTCTCTTTTCTTTTGTTTTCAGGACACTAGAAGAATTGTAGCAGAAAACCAGGGGAGAAGAGAATTGGTAAGATAATGGTCACTCTTTCTTATTGTAGTGTTTCACGTATACATGTGTTCAGATATGTATATACATATTGCATGCTGTGTACCCATATATATAAACTTTTTTTTAAATGGTGCTAGAATTAATTTCTGATCTTATGCCAGTAAAAAAACAGTTAACCTATGACAATCTTTGACTTGTGTAAATGTGAATACAATCTTACACAGTTCCACTTTAGCTCATTCTTTTTGACTGTCACTCTCAATCTGTAATTTTGAAAAAACTTGCCAGATTTATATGAAACCTTATTTTAATAATGGGTGATCTCTTTTCTTCATTTGGTAATACAGTTTACATAGTGGAAATATAACCATTTTGCCACTAGTCTATTCTCCCAGTATTCATTCTAGAAAAAAAAAGATGATCCCTGCAATAAATAGGGGCAAATTGATTGTTCAGATCTTCCTTTCCAGGCTTTGTTTCCAAATTTGAAATAAAGACATGTTTATGTTCTAAAATACTGTTAGATTCAATTAATGAATAGATACATTTCAAAATTATTTACATGTGTCATAAGGCTGATCAATGCCACAAACATTTTAGTCTGGAGAGAGGAGGAGAAGATATTTAAAAAAAAAAAACCGTAGTAGAAGAATGTCTCCCTTGCTATGTCCTTTTGTATGCACATGCATATTTTCCAAACCATTTGGAAAAGCTGGAAACTGTTTCTGACTAATCATGTTGATGAAAGCTTTAAAAACCAAAACGTATTTGTATTTTTTAAGATATCCTTAAAGGGAAGCTGTGAATTGTATTTTGTTTGCTTTCTTCAACCTTGATCTTTTTATAACTGTGAGTAATAGGTCATGCTTTGCAACAGCTTTCAGTCTTTTGTGTAAAAGAATGGATTTATGTTTATGTAAAGTATAAGATATTTTAACAAACTGAAGCTGAATCTTGTTCTTTAAACAATTTATTTACATCATGAGAGCTATTTTTAGAAGCGGGTCCCAATTTGACTCATTCACTGCCTCTTAAGCACAGTATGGGATTTAATTTTTACCTATGTTCTATTAGAAGATAAAAATAATGAGATCCTAACATTTCTTCACTAAGTATCAAAGCAGAATCCAGATATCTTACAAGCCCTTAGTATGGATAGGCTGAACACCTCCTGCACAGGGACCCAGGCGAACACACTAAAAGAAGTCCTTGGATGCAAAGCACTGGGTCTTGCACTGAGTCAAGGGCTTTCAATTCTCTTGGAAATCATGGCTGTATCCTGTAACAGCCCTGCTGAACTTACTGCAGCATGATTCTTTTGCTGTTGCAAAAAGGATCTGTACCTCATGATTCATTTTTAAGCTCCAGTTAAAAAAATCAATGAAATGTAAAATTCTTGAGACATGTTCAGTCCCACAGAGAGAAGGAAATGATGCTTCTGTCCTGACTGCATGACTGTATTATCTCCTGATAATTGGCTTTCTGGCTAGGCAATAAAATACATTTTTTTCCCTGTTCTGTGCACAGTCTGCCTTTTTGAAAGGAAGTGTAACATACAGTGGAAAAAAAAAAAAAACAAACTGTGAAAGTGCAACAACAAATATCATGGTGTGCTAGCAAAGATAGTTTAGAAGATGTAATATGAGAAACAATGTAAAATTAAGAAACTGCATGCTTGGTATTGGATGCTTGTAATATCAGTCGAGTGGGGAGCTTTACTTGGCAAACTTGATTTGGTTTCAAAGCTGGCTACCTCCAGGTTTGAGAAGCATCAAAGAAATGTTTGATGCCATCTTCGTATCACTGCATACTCTCTGAAGTTTTTGCAGTCAAGTTCTTTAGGACTAATTTCATTAAAATGAAAGTGTTTTCTTATTTGTGTAAGTGCATAATAGCATTGCAAGGCCTTTGCAACAGATAGCTGCTGATAATAACCCAACTAAAAGCTACATTTCGAACACCATCCTATCTTTAGTAGATAGAGGCAGAAAAAATATACCTTTTCTTGCATTTTAGTCACTTATATTATAAAAGATTCCCCTTTGTTGTGTTTTGTTTGTTTGTTTTTATTAATGATACTGATAAAAGCATCTGTTCTTGTTTTGGCATACATTTGACTTGGGGAAAAAATGAAGGAAAAAAAGTAATAGTATTTAGTTCTTTATTTTTGTGTATTGGTGTTTGAAAATAAAAAGCTCATATATAACTCTGAAAATCCAATTAACTGTAGTAACTTTTTTTTTCTTTGTGTTTGGAAATGAGTGAATTATTGCAGCTGTTTTCCTACCTCCACTCCTTATGCCATTCCCTATAAAAGGTCATATGTGTTCTATTATGCATTTACCAAGTTTTTGGGATGGGTTTTTTCAGATATGTTAAATGCCTTCTAGCATCACACAGAGTTCATAAATATTGTGCTTTGTAATCTATACTACAAGGAAACAACAGATCATTGCTCAGTTGAAAAATTAGTTGTATTCTGTATTAATACAAGACCTTCCTTAGATTCAGAAGGTAACCAGCAACAGCTGGAGCCAAATTCTGGCAATTTTACAAGAATTTAATAATTTTTCTCTCTCTCATCCCCTCTCCAATGCAGTGGACACACAGAGTGCAGTGTGATATGGTGATACTTTCCTATTATAAACATAGGCATATATGCAGGAACATAAATTTCAAGCAGCAGTACAGTCGCCAATTGATGTATATTTGATTTCACACCTAAATAATTGCTGAAAATGGTTTATGTATTACTGAAACATGCAACTTCTGTTGTTAATAGTCTCCCACCCTGATATACGTAAGTGGAAAATCTGATGTATTATTTGGCAGTGAAATGCTGAGCACAACGTTTTGGATCTTTGTTATACATCAGTACTGTCCTTAGCAAGAGGATGTATATTAGCACAGATGAACGAAAACCAGATATTTAGGTGCTTTAAGAACATACTTTAAACATATTCTAGTATTTAGGCTGCAAGTCTAGAGACTTGGAGCAGGTATTTTCTAAGTATGTACATATAATTTGCTCTTTTTTTTTTTCCCTAGTATAAGAAATTTGTTTGACAAAAAATACTCTAGATGAAATATGGAATGTGTCTGGTGTATGTGCTTTTATGCTACATTGCTTTTAAATTCTTTAACATAAAAAGAACCTGAAATTAAAGACTTAGTTTCCAGTTTTAGTCAGGTCATTCTTGAAATCATCTGTTTGGGAGACAAGTCAGTACTGATTCTGTAAGTGCTTGCCTTGGTCTTGTGTAATTTATAGTAAAGGATGTAACAAATCTGAAGTTAAGTGAAGTCACTGGCAGTCTCTTCCACCTGTCATGCAGATTAAACCCTAAATCAGCATGGTTTGATTTTTTTGAAAGCATAAGTGATTCCAGAATATGTGCATCCTATAGTTGCACATAAATGCATGCAACACCTCAGTGCCACTTACTAAAATCAAGACACACTAGTTTTTCCATTTCTAAAACAAAGTAACAGTACTTACATTTTTTTCTGGAATGGGCAGTGAAGGATGTTTTTAGCTTAACCAGATAATGTCCTACACAGTGAAGTCTCATTATTTATCATAAAAGCTTTGTATCTTTGCATTTTGGGCCCGGCCCTGTTCAACATCTTTGTTGGCGACATGGACAGTGGGATAGAGTGCACCCTCAGCGAGTGTGGTGTGGTTGATGTGCTGGAAGGGAGGGATGTCATCCAGAGGGACCTGGACAGGCTGGAGAGGTGGGCCCGTGCCAACCTCATGAAGTTCAACCAGGCCAAGTGCAAGGTCCTGCACATGGGTCGTGGCAATCCCAGGCACAAATACAGGCTGGGAGGAGAATGGATTGAGAGCAGCCCTGAGGAGAAGGACTTGGGAGTGCTGGTGGACAAGAAGCTCAACATGAGCCGGCAATGCGCTCTTGCAGCCCAGAAGGCCAACCACATCCTGGGCTGCATCAAGAGAAGCGTGGCCAGCAAGTTGAGGGAGGTGATTTTTCCCCTCTACTCTGCCCTGGTGAGACCCCACCTGGAGTACTGTGTACACCTGGAGTACAGTTCTGGAGCCCTCAACATAAGAAGGACATGGACCAGTTGGAGAAGGTCCAGAGGAGGGCCAGAGGAGGGCTGGAGCACCTTTCCTATGAGGACAGGCTGAGAGAGCTGGGGCTGTTCAGGCTGGAGAAGAGGAGGCTCTGGGGAGCCCTGATAGCAGCCTTCCAGTAGCTCAAGGGGGCCTACAAGAAAGACGGGGAGAGGCTGTTCAGTAGGGCCTATTGTGATAGGATGAGGGATAATGGTTTTAAAATAGAGGGGGGTAGATTTAGATTGGATATTAGGAAAAAATTTTTCACAATGAGAGTTGTAGAACACTGGAACAGGTTGCCCAGAGAGGTGGTGGAAGCCCCATCCCTGGAAATGTTCAAGGCCAGGCTGGATGAGGCTCTGAGCAACCTGATCTAGTTGGGGATGTCCCTGCTCCTTGCAGGGGGGTTGGACTAGATGACCTTTGAAGGTCCCTTCCAACTCTAACCATTCTATGATTCTA
>JAAGAY010141196.1:0-34027 GCA_011801015.1 Ardeotis arabs | reverse complement strand
GGGGGGGGGTGTTTATTCTGCTCTCCATCCCTGTCTTCCAGCTCAGGGAGCTGAATACCCTGGGGACAACTGGTGACTATTAAAGACTGAGGCAAAGAAGGCATTAAGTACCTCAGCCTTTTCCTCATCCTTGGTGACAATGTTCCCTCCCTCATCCAATAAAGGATGGAGATTCTCATTGGCTCTCTTTTTGATGTTAATGTATTGTAAAAACATTTTTTGTTATCTCTTACAACCATGGCCAGATTGAGTTATAGCTGGGCTTTTGCCTTTCCAATTTTCTCTCTGCATGACCTAACAATATCCCTGTACTCTTCTTGCGTTGCCTGCCCCTCCTTCCAAAAGTGATAAAATATCCTTTTTTTTTCTGAGTCCCAGTGAAAGCTCCCTCTTCAGCCGGGCCAGTCATCTTACCCACCAGTTCGTCTTACAGGACGTGGGGACAGCCTGCTCCTGCACCTTTAAGATTTCCTTCTTGAAGAATGTCCAGCCTTCCTGGACCTCTTCAGGACTGTCTCACAAGGGACTCTCTCAACCAGGGCATGCAAGCAAACTTCTCATACAATTTCCACCACATCTAGTCCAAGGTTGCTGTATGAAGTTTAAAGTGTCCCAAAACCTGCACTATGCCAGCCTCTGCTTAGATCTGTCCAGGGAATAATACTTCATAAAGTACTTTTATAGCCATATGACACCAGTGGTTTTGCATGTCTGTTTAGTTTCCAGAGGCACAATCCACCCGTCTGACTGTGTGGGCTAGAAAATAGCACAGGATGGGGGCACCATTTGGTAGATACATCAAACAGGCTAGCTCCTTTCCTTGACCACAGGTGCAGGCTCCATTTTCTAGAGGGGTATTCTGTTGTCAGGAAATTGGACTGGTTGCCTGCTAAAAACATCAGACATGAAAGTCTACTCAGACCGTCGTGCTCATCATGACAGTGCTTAGTCAGTACATTAGTGTTTAAGTACAAAAGTGTTTAATGAGGATGTGAAGAGATGTCTTCTGTAGGAATTTGAGGTTGAATTTCTGCCTGAGTAGTGAGGTAACTTCTTCTTCCTGGACTTCTGACACAGCCCTGAGTATGAAGTAATTTCAGATGTGTTTGGCAGCTCCTCTTGGTTATTTGCAAGTTAGATAACGAGTTAATTTTTCATGTCTTTTATTGATAGAACTTGGCTTTTCACAGATTTCTCTTCAGTTTGGGCTAGAGTTAGCTGGAAAAAAAAAAGATTCAAAAGATTAGTTGGAATATTTTTCACTGAGAAGTGCAATTGTATCAAATAATTAAATCCTATAGATTCTGCTGAAATTTCATTCTGGAGAGAAAAGGCGGAAATATTTAGACACTGTCAAAATATTTTGTCATTTTCTTTATGAAATGATTTTTAAAATTTGTTTTATTTTGCATAGAATACTGTAACATAACATTTTAAATTGTCAAAAATCAGAGTTTTTTTGTCAAAATAAAATATATTTATCAAGTCTAAATGAATTTTTTTGGATGTCATGAAATCTGAAAATCTGTTTCAGGCTCTCTTTTCAGACTGAAATACACCAAATAGAACAGTCGCCCTGCGTTCAACAGTGACAAATATGCCCCTTTCCTCATAGGACAAGAGGGTCAAGGAAGCAGCAAGCAAAGACAGCTGTAAGATGCACGTGGCTCCCAGTATTTAAACCTGCCATCAGTTAGTGGTGAGGAGTTGCACCTGCCTGCCTGTAAGCATTTTAAGATGAACAATCTGTCAAATTGATGCCAGAGCAACAAAGGGTGCAAAGATTAACAGAGAAGCTGATGCAGGTGAAAAGCAGTACAAAAGAAATATAATTATTTGTATGGAGAGATTTATTCTGACATTGTGATACATCTGTGAAAACCTTATGTCACTGTAATTCATGCCAGAAGAGTTACGCAGCTTCCAGAACACAATCATTAAAGCAAGACAGGACTCCAGAAAAATCAAAACAAAACTATGTAGTGATACAGGGGAGATTATGCCAAAAAAAACCTCTGCTTATATCCATTTGGAAACTAATGCAAAAAAAAAAAATAGATATCTATGTATTTATCCATACTGGTTTTTCCATATGTCTCTGTCTGAAACGTTCTGTGCTAAGCTTATATGCAGCAGTATGACATGATCATTACCCTGAGTATACAAAACAGATATATAAAAATGCTCACTAATTTTATACAGAATAGAAACAAGAATTCTGCATCTACAGTCAGTAACTACAATCCTTAAAGAATAAATGCAGAAATACTACTGGTGTCGTGGTTATTTATAGACTTAAAGACACATACACATGCATATGTGTCAGATGTTTGTAAAGGCTTTTTAAAATTACGGCTGTCTGTCTTACTGGCATGAGCAGTCTTGCCTGCCAGCATTTGCCCACCGAGCAGTAATAATGACATCCTACAGCCATCACCAAGGCCCACAGGCTGCTGCCAGAAGACAAATGGCCGTATTCTAAGCAATTCTTCAAGATTATACTTCACTCATTACACTACACCTCACATTATTAAGAAAAAAAATCCTTTTATAGTGGTTTCCCTCAAAATTAAATTAATCATAAAATACATATTTATATATTAAGCCAAATAAATTATTTGGGCCAAGATTCATACCAACTAACTTCAGCTAGAAGGCAAGGCTCTCTGGTCTCCCTTTACTCTAAAAGAATATAAAACACTGGAATAGAAAGTATCTGGGACTTGAGACAGCCCAACAAAAATCAAAGTCAGGACCTGGACATGCACCTCTCCCCATTGGCTGCATTACAAACCTAGAGTGACTGTGCCTAAAACACGTCATTAATCCAGTCCTCAATGGCAAATCTTCAGTCTATTTGGAAGCACAATTTCTCTGAAATCTTTTAGATGCCTTATCTGACTTAAAACCAGTCATAAACTCCAGAAATAGTCTTTGAATACTGAAAGTTAAACACATTTTTAACGGATTTGATTAAGGAGAAGGCTCCTTTGGAAATGACCAAATTAAGATATGAGGATCCACAAAACCTGACTGCTTGGTTTAATCCATTGCTGCCTGCTCAAATTCCCCAGGCTAGGACCTCAGTTTAATTATTCATGGATGCAGAATTGGATAACCCTACCTGCTAACAACAGTGTAAACATTTTACTCTTGTCTTCTTTCTAGAACACTTCCAAGCAAGTTGAGTAACAGAAATAATATTCTTAACCTGTGTAAAAGCCAGCACATACAGAGAAGGTAGCTCTCTGACCCATGGATTCTTCCACTCCACCTCTTCTGCTGCTCTTCAGGTTTCTACTTCGCTTGGGCTGCTTCCCAGATAGCCTCAGAGTCTGAAAAGGGAGACTCATTAGTATCTGACTTTTTTCACTTCTACTGTCTCAGGCACAAATTGTTCTAAATTGCTCTCTCTTTCTGTAACAAAAACAGAGACAAACAATTTGAAAAGATTCAAAGCATAACATATAAATTTTCTCTGTGTTAATATTAATGGGTAGTAAATAAAAAGGACTTTCATTAGGTAATGAATACTTAATTTTATTTAATCAAAGGCAATGCTTTTTTGTAATTACCATAGTTATGTGGATTTTTAAAAGCAGAAAATTATTGTATAAGCAAGGGGAAATGAACCTTTAAGTCCAAAATGCCCATAATTATTTTGTAAAGAAAGAGAAATGCAGAAGAGCTTGACAAAAACACAGCCATATATTGTACCCATTGAATTGAAACCACGTCCACTGATTCAATGGTCCACAGTAGAGATCATCTCCTAGAGTCAAACCAATCTTTTGATTGTACACCAAAACCTGTTACGTTAAAAAAAACCAACCCTTTCTGCTCTTGTATGGATCTTTAAAACAAGGTATATACACCTCCTGCAGCATTTATTAGTGGATTTTCACCAGGCTGAGTAGATACTCACCACAGTAGTGCTGCTTATATTTGTTTAGAATTTCAGCAAGACGGAAAATTCCTCTTTGTGCCACGCCTAAAAGTTTTCTTTATTGCAACAACAGGGTTCTCAGATTCATGGCAATAAATGTCCCTTCTGCGCAACCCCGAGGCAGAAAAAAAACCATTAATGGCAAAAGATGGGGAGCCTCACTTCTGAGGTGCTGCCATTATGACAAACCTGTAGATTTGGGGAACTTTAACAACTCCATAATAAACAAAACTTGAAAGACAAAATAAAAGAGACTTTGATGAATGAGAAGTAGCAAATTGTCAATTACTTATATAGCTTTAAGTAACAACATGTTCTGGGTGATTTGTATCTATGCACCTGGTTATTGCAAGAAGGGAAATTTTCAGGTCCAGGTTATGTAAGACATTTCACATTTAGATATAAAGACAGCTTTCACATGTAAAAACAACTGAAATTCCAGGAAACTGAGGTTTTTGTAGCCAAACCCCACTCCATGCAGATCTACTTAGAGTTCTACACAGATGAAAAAACAATTAAGTATTGCATAATAATATTCAGAGATTGCACTTATCTGATGAAGTATCTACCACAGCTACACCTGCAATAGTTGCCTGATGCTTCCTTTATAAATAAATTCTTCCAAAGAATGATTGATTTTATCTCACCTAAATACATCAGATGAAATGGGTTTTAAAGCACATTTCTCTCTGCTAACTGTGAACAGACCTTATAGTAATTAGCTCAGATGAACATGTCTGTAGCAGTGAGTGAAATGAATGCCATCATAGGCTACTATGGCCAAGAATTCTCTACTGGCAGCAGGGAATAATGACAGATTATCCATCTAGAAGAATTTGGGGATTATATGAACAAAGGACTAGTTGACTGCATTATTGAATTTCTCTTATAGGGCACATGATCTTTTTGCCTTATCAGAGTCAGAGAAGAGCTCTTGCACTACAGGTGAAAGGGTTTTATTTATGCTTCTCACATACAGTATCTTAACTATCAGGACTCAGAGAGTTTTGCCTAAATTTTCTACTGAGGTCAGATAATAAAGTATTAATAAAGTTTTTCTCTTTCTTTTTCAGTTGAACTCTGTAGTGTAGATATGTAAAGCTATACAGAATCATAGAATCATAGAATGGTTAGGGTTGGAAGGGACCTTCAAAGGTCATCTAGTCCAACCCCCCTGCAAGAAGCAGGGACATCCCCCACTAGATCAGGTTGCTCAGAGCCCCATCCAACCTGGCCTTGAACATTTCCAGGGATGGGGCATCACCACCTCTCTGGGCAACCTGTTCCAGTGTTCCACAACCCCATTTGTGAAAAATTTTTTCCTAATGTCCAATCTAAATCTACCCCCCTCTATTTTAAAACCATTACCCCTCGTCCTATCACAACAGGCCCTACTGAACAGTCTCTCCCCATCTTTCTTGTAGGCCCCCTTGAGGTACTGGAAGACCGCCATCAGGTCTCTCCGGAGCCTCCTCTTCTCCAGGCTGAACAGCCCCAACTCTCTCAGCTTTTCTTCATAGGAGAGGTGCTCCATCCCTCTTATCATCTTTGTGGCCCTCCTCTGGACCTTCTCCAACTGGTCCATGTCCTTCTTATGTTGGGGGCTCCAGAACTGGACACAGTATTCCAGGTGGGGTCTCACCAGGGCAGAGTAGAGGGGCAGAATCACCTCCCTCGACCTGCTGGCCACGCTCCTCTTGATGCAGCCCAGGATGTGGTTGGCCTTTCTATATAGAAATATTTTGAAAATTCTGAATATACAAAAGATGCTACAGTTTTTTTAGTAGTACAATGAAGAAAAATAGGAAGCTGCCATCCATCTCTCCATGGGTCTAGCCTTCATCCTGGATACAAAAACTCACTCTGTTCTGAATGCTTTATTGTTATGAAAGATGTAGCATTGACGTTGCGAAGAGAAGAGCTTCTAACGCAAAACCAGTGACCTGACACAATTGTTAATAAAAAGTCCACTTTAATGATTCAATAGCAGTGAGTATCCTTTGCAAGCAATTTAAAAGGAAGCCTAGAACAGTGTTAAAACACAAACGAGATTTTCATTCATGAAATGTTCATTCTGAGAGCTCAGAAGAGATGAGAAAAACTTGCTGAATCTTTAGGTTGGAAAAAAATCTGTTGCCTTCTGTACTATTACACAGGACAAAATACCCACCAGATTTCTGAATGGTTTGAGCTTCCAGAATTAGTTAACGTCATACAAATGTTAGCATGAGCTACTTGTTCTGGCATGAACAGGGACACACTAAAATGCTGCATATTTTGTGATTTTCTGCTCATTTTTCCTCAATTAAAATTACTGATAACATCTCTTCTGTCTTTCTGTAGCCACTTTTCCAGAGAAAACACTGGAAAGGGTATTGAGTCCTAAACTCAGTGGATGCTATATCAAAGGTGAGTGAAAGACAGAGAACAATTACAATAAAGAAGAAACAGCAAGCTTAGGTAGAAGGTCAGTGTAAAATTTAGAAAAAGACCATTTCAATTAAATGAATTGTGTGAAAGTCAAGCTGAACAGAAAGAGTTGGTGGAGATTAATTTGACAGCAGGAAAGTAAACTTTAGTCTTCAGTTAACTATGCAAGAAAAGGGTACAGATGCAGGCTGAGGAAATTTGCCACAGTGGCATGAAAAATATTCATTTGGAAGTGGTTTTGTCTACACTGTGCTTAGCCTAGGCCTGATCCTGCGTCTGTCCTTATCTCATCACGGGTTACACAACTCTAACATACCTGTGATTGCAGCAAGTTTGCAATCAATACCAAGTTTGGTGGAGTTGTCAATAAGCTGGAAGCCAGAGCTGCTGTTCAGGGGAAACTCTGTGGGCTGTGAGCTGATGGGAACTTCATGAAGCTCAAGAAAGGCAAATGCAAAGTCCTGCATGCGGGATGTCATAACTCTCTCTGTAGCAGTACAGACTGGGAGCCAACTGACTAAAAAGCAGCTGGGCAAAAAAAGACCCTGGTGTTGTGGTGGACGAGCTCAACATAAGCCCTCAACATGCCCTTGCAGCAAAGATCAACAGCCTCCTGGACTGCATTGGCAAGAGCACAGCCAGTGGAGGAGGTGATTCTTCCCTCTACTCTGCTCTGGTGAGATGTATCTAGAGTGCTGGGTCCAGCTCTGGACTCTTCAGCACAAGAGAGAAACTGAAACATCAGGCTATCAAAGTGCCTGAGGAGAGGGAACCGGACCACAGGATATATGCAGAGAGGCTGAGAGCTGGTTTTTTTCAGATGGGAGGAGAGGGCTCAGAAAGATCTTACTCTGCTCTGCAAGTACCTAAAAGGAGGGTGTGGAGCTGCCAAGGCCAGACTTTTCTCAGAGGTGCACAGTCGAAGTACAAGAGGCAACAGACACAAGCAGGAACATGGAGAATTCCAACTCAGTATGCAGAGAGAAAAAAAATCACTGTAAGGATGGCCAAATACTGATGCAGGCTGCACAGAAACGCTGTGGAGGTGCTCAGAGCTTGACTGGACACTGCCCTGAGCACCTGCTCTTAACTGGACCTGCTTTGGACAGGGGGTTGGATCAGAAGACCTCTGGAGGTCCCTTTCAACATAAATTATTCTAAACCCCTTAAGTCTGGTTACAGTAACCCCTACTAGTGTCTCCAAATCCCTGTCATCCTTCAGGTAAGCGTAAGGTTACTACGGGAGACCGAGTCGGAACCTAAATGAGGTTAGACACAATATAAGACAGTGTCTGTCACCTCCCTAGAGAGACCTGGACCTTTCTCTCTCCTTCTATTCCAGTTCAAAATGAATCAGTTCATTTAAAGGATTTGTATATTTTATTTTTTTTTTCTGGAACAAAGAGGAAGATATATTTTACACAGCACTTACATTGGTTTTGATGTAGCAATTACAACCTGAGAAATAAGTCTAGATCCATGTCAGAAAATTCACTGTGCCAGAGCATAAGGTTTACATCCTAGCTCACATGTGTGGGCAGACTTAATGAAAGGGATCCAGCCCGAAGTTGCTGGTAAAGCATGAAAGGATTAAAGTTGAACTGAAAGGAAATAAAATGAGAGAGGAAATATGTGAGGAATAGGAGAAATCTCACCACATGATAACACAAAGCAATACAAAGCATGTGGCAGCAAACAATAACTGCTGAAAATGTCCTGTAATGCAATGCTAACCTGTAGAATCCATTACCATGTATAAATTTGAGATAAAATCTTGACAAGATAAAATCTTAAAAAAAGCCTGGACAATAATAGCTAGAATTTCAGTAGAAAGTTTGTACAATGTATGAATCTTCTCACTGATACTCCCAGCTAATTCTCTTGCAATATGTGGAGTTCAACATCTACTGAAAAGTTTTTTCTCTTTCAGATGCAGCTGATGTTTAGCTATACCCTGATCCTCTGTGACAGTTTCCATGTACCAAAGAAGACAGAACCAGAGCAGAGCATGCTGGGAAGTAGAGGATTCCCATCACTTGGATGCATATTTACATTCAAAGTAAATTAACTAATTCTTGGGAAGGAAAAAAGACTGTGCAGTAAGGTAACTGCAGAAGAGATTTTAGGATGGAAGTAGAAAGCTCAAAGGCACACAGTAGAAGCTGAAGCTTTGGATGCTGATGGTGAAGGAAAAACACAGCGATAGCTATTGGCCTAAAAGAGTGGAAATGTATAGCAGTGGTAGATCTTCCTCTAGTCTATGAGCACTGTCACCCAATGCTACAGGGACAGGCAGGATCTTTTAGGGATCCTTGGTAGAATGAGGACTGGACACAGGGTTGTAGCTATTATTAGAGTCATTGGTCACCTGAACCCTCTGTAGATTGGGTCAAATTCTTAATAACCAGCATGTGATACAATAAAAATGTACTACTTCTTTGTGTGCAACAGGAGCCCATTAAAAATTCTGACATGTGAAAGAACAGCCTGTTGTAAAGGTATCTCTGTTTTGAAGTTTAATGCAAAAAGATTCTCTTAGATTATCCAAGGGTATCTGCAATATGTAGGTGAAGTGACACGCTTCTCTAAATCTGTTATCAGTGCTGCATTTATCATTGAGAAAAATGGCCATCCCACAGATAATGCTTAAAGCAATTTGAAGCAAAGAAAACCATGCTTTCCTCTGCACCTTGAATTAAGACTCCTAATTTTACTTCCATTTCTGACAACAGCTATCTACACATGGTGATTGCAGTAATCTAGTTGAACAAAATATTGCAAATATCTATTATAGGTAATATTCTAAAGACCTGTTAAGCCTTAAAATGTAGTCACTGAACACTCTTTGTAATTATTGTATTTGAAATTTCTGGGTAAGATTCATTCCATCTCTATGCACATTCACAGAACTGGAACATAAGAGGTTCATAGGGTTGGGAAGAGGGGGAAGGTCATTTTTATGTTATTTAATTGGTGAATCACATAAAAGTGGGGGGTTGAAGGTTCTGGATTCATTCTGAGTCAGTTCACAATTATGTACGTAGCATCTCTAATCACTTCAACAAATACTGTTCATGCCACATCAGTTACTCGTAATAAAAACTATTTTTAATCCTTTGAATATTCATATAGACATCATATATATGTAAGCTGATACAATCATAGACAATTCATGCATCTGCTATCTGTTAAAAGTAGGCAACTATATTTACAGTACCAAAAGTCATTGCAAATGTAGTTATTGGTAATAGAGATGTGAACTATGATGTCCTGCAACTATAGAATACCAATCTGCTTAGGAAATAAATAGTTTACCATTTGCTATCTTATTTCCTGAATTTAATTTGTGTTGTGATTTGTATTTTTGCATTATTAATCAAATGCCTATCCAGCATGTGATTTTCAGAAGGTGAGGGTTGCTATAAAAACTTATGAATTGGAGATTTCAGGAGATGAACAATTCAATTTCTTGCAAAAAATCTCAAATTATAAGGAGGAGGTTTCAAACTATTTTCAGGTGTATTCGTCCCATTTATTTTATCATTTCATAATAAAAGTATGATTTATCCATAGGACAAAATATCTAAAAAAACCCCCAAACAAACTAATAGTTCAGGATGGTTTATTTAGAGAGATAAAATCTCTATGACACCTAGGATATCACAGAGGATTACATAAATCTGGTTGTATTTAAGTGAAATAATAATTATTATTCTCCTATTGCTATAGAATTATGATTAAATCCATATTGAATTATAGACATCTGCCTCAGAAGCCTGATAAAAGTACATTGACAAAATCATTATCTAGGTTGAGAATATTCAACTTTCCCTACTTTTCATCTGAATAACATAAAAAATAAAGAAAATAAAATTATATTGGTCTTTAATTAACCTAAGAAGCCTAAATAAGGCAAAAACTAATTCAAATTCTGCATGAAGCAGAAGAAACTACACTTACAATATTAGGTTTAATATCTCTTTGTAAAAACATGCGAAATAACATTTTGACTCCTCCTTTTAGTATTTATTCGCTGTTAAATATATAAATTCAAGTTACATTTTCTATGTTTTCACTGGTTTTACTATTGCTTTGATTTATCTCTTCCTAATGAAGCTGTGTAACTGTGCCAAAAGGAGTTCTGGGTGCAGAGGGCCAGTGTGGGACAGAAAAACAGATGTAGGCGTCTCCTACCAAGCAAACGGGGCACTCGGAGCACAAGGGGGTCTTAGCTTCATGGCTTTATTCACAGCCATTTTATATTAACAACAAGGGGATAAAATGCAGTGGAAGTAGAAGTGAAGGCCCAAAACTAGGCAAGTGCTGATGCCACAAAACTATTTTATAAGAGGGAGATGGGAGTAACCCCATAATTTCCTCTCTACCTCTGTCACACAGTGACACAGTGATGCTCATTCTTAACTGACTCAGTAGAACTACTTACGGAAAACAGACATTCTTCCAAGGAGATTATTTTGTACCCCCTCAAGCTGAAGAGGGGACTGAACTAGGATTTCTCACTTTTCAGAAAAATACTTACTATTAGATAAGTAAAGGTCAACACCATCCCTACCCCTCCCACTTTTTAAAAAACTATTGCGGGAATTTCGGAGTATCTGACACTCCTGGTATATGTTCCTAGTGAGGCATTTAGCAGAGTGACTGGAAGTTGAAGTGCTGTTTGGATTTTGGTCTGAGGTATGTATGAAAATGCTCAGCCCAGAAGACAGCCACTTATCATCATATAGAAGCTGTAAGTACTTGGGAAACTTGACAATTAAAACCTAAGTATCAAGGAGGCCAAGCTGTCTTCTGGGTTAGGCAGTAACATGCATTTTATACCACAGCTTCAGGCTTGAATTCAAGCACAGAAGTCCTTTCTTGTGTTTAGCCCTTTCCTTTTCCCCTTTGCATTCCCAGGGGTGAGAACGCAGCCAGTTCTGACAGTGCAGCCCCTATCTCGAAGAAAGACCGAGGAGGAAGAGCTCCTCATTGCAGCAAAGTTGTACTACTGGAAGCACTGCACTGCTACTGCCCAGACCTTGGCTGCATGCAGTCATACACTGGCAGAATGACATTCAGCACTGTTCATATTCTCAGTAGCAGAGGAATTACACAGGGCAAAAGTATTTATAATTAAACTTTTATAAGGTCTTGTTTTCTTTTGCCTTGAAAGCACTCTTCTTCCTAGCATACCAACAACAGAATACGAGCACAAACACGTAATTACAGTAATGGCTGCTGACAGTAAAAAGTGATGCTATCAGTTTATTTCTCAGAAATGAAGGATCTTAACAATCCCTTGTTAGAGCTTGTTCTGTCAAAGGAGAGATCACAATCATAGTGGATGGTCAGGATTACATACCTGCGGGGAGGAAGAGGAAGTAAT
The DNA here is from genome assembly GCA_011801015.1 of Ardeotis arabs. Taxonomy (NCBI): domain Eukaryota; kingdom Metazoa; phylum Chordata; class Aves; order Otidiformes; family Otididae; genus Ardeotis; species Ardeotis arabs. The sequence goes on along the minus strand of JAAGAY010141196.1, from coordinate 22,262 downwards.
CCATTTGTAAGTTAAGTGAAGAATAGAAGGTGAAGGGGAAAAGATTTAGCTGCATGCACAAAGAATTCAGTGACAGAAGTGTAACTCAAGTTCAACCCTGCGGGGTGTTTCTGATACGAACAGAGAGAGGAATCACATTGACGGTGTCACTTCACGGTATTTACCACTTGGTTAATCTATATAACCGCATGTTATGTTTTATTAGTAGTAGGGCAATCTCATGCAGGACATGTGCTGTAAGCATTATTTCAGTGTTGTTACTGGTGTAGGAAATACCAAGTGAAATAAGTGCAGCTGCTTACTTATCCTGGCATACACAAGAGTTAAATTCAGCCGAAGAAAAATGTACCACTATCCAAATCAGAAGCAAAGTCATTGGCTATGTTTGAAGCATTGCAGCACTGCAGAACACAGTAAGTCAGCAGCAGCAATCAAGTCATATTTTCCAATCAATTACTCCAGTAAACACGGCGTAACAATTAACAACTGAAGACATGAGGCTTCAGTGAACCAGTTACTATAATAAATATAAAGTCATTAATATGAAATAGAATGGTCTTAGCTGAGAATGAGCCTTGAGGCTGCACTAGGGCTAAGGTAAGCAGTTCTTAAAGACTTCTTAAGGAGATGGTTTAAATTTAGCTGTAGTGCAATCAGGAACACAAGAATCACTTAAATCAGCCACCACTTGATAACTTACGGAGGACATGAAAAGCCTGATTCAAACAGGACTATGAGGCTCTGGCTGTACCAATACTACAACCACAGCTGAGACAGAGTCCTGGGCACTGCAGTGCGATCCCATCCACCATTCAAATTGATAGAACTTTTTGGGGCCGAAACGAATTATTTCCTATAGCAAGCAATTCCTATGCATAGCTGAAAGGTTAGCACTGGCTGGGGATCACTCTTAATATGCAGTTTGGGTATGACTGGCTTTTCTGAGCGGCTGCTAATGCTTGGTAACTCAGACACCAGCTATTCTGTACCAGCTGGACTCAGTGCTGGAGGACAGGTCCTGCCACAGGTCAGTTTCTGAGTACAGATGTAGCCATTACACACTAACAATCACATATTCCAGTGCCTCACATGAAAATAGTCATGAGGATCCACTGGCTCAGCAGTCTTTAAGCTGGGTTTTAGAAGCTGCATAGTTCACTGGCTCTAAGGATCAGGAACAAACAAACAAACAAACAGAGACCTACCAAAAAAAAATTATTTTATTATTGAAAAAGTAAAGGGCCATACATAGTGCTGTAGGAATTGCTGTATCAATGACATTCTTCAGGTTTCACCTGCCTTGACACATGAAATTACTCCTTTCAATGATCTTGCAGAAGATCTTTCAATACACCCTAGTAGCTACAGTGAGCACTGAGAAAAAAGAATTTCAACAGAGAGAAATCATAACATTTATTCCAATTCTGTTCTGTAGTCAAAAAATCCTTGCGGATTTTTTTGATACATTGTGTCTTTATTTTCCTTTCATTTATGTGAGAGCACAAACAAAGCTTACATTCAAAATGAGCATGTCAAGTATACAAATAAAATATTGAACCAGTTTCTGACATTTGCTTAGTGTAACACCATTAAGCAAGTTCATGTATTAAAGACACAACAAGATGTTACTGTGTGCTTAAATTGTGTTAACTAGAATAATAAAAGTTAGGAATATACAACAGTAGATACTTTAAGTCTCATCCCTTATTATAACGTGCATCATATATACGGTATATATCGTATAATCACATATATATATAATACATAATATAATAATTTCCAGAATCTCATCCAGCATTGTTGTGAAACTGGTTATTTTGCTTCTAGGTTTTTAAATTTTGGAAAGTGGTTCTCAAGCCACATTGTTCATATAATTTGAAATATTGATATAAAATTTAGTTTAAAATTATGAATAGTTAGTTTATATCTGGTGTTTTGGTGATAGTACTGCCTGTCAGTTTAAATAATTCTTTTCTTTTCTTGGTGTTTATGCTACACTGTATTCACAAAGAGCAATCACATCCACTTTTGGACAACTTTTTGTGAAGTGAAACAAGAGAAGCTCTTTTAATGCTCTCATGCTAGACAGGATCTTTGTCCCTGGCTATCTTAGCAATCATTTTCTTTATCCAGAATTTGTCTTGTTTACAGCATTCTACTTGAGATCTTACAAGTAAGAATCTTACAGTAAAGTGATACTCTTATTGCCGAGAAATTGTCTGTCTTAGGATTACTTTGGCTTTTCTACAATTTTGCTGTCTTAGCCCCTCATAGATGTCCTGGATCAAATAATATTAGTGGACTTTTCATCAGTTCAAACTGATGGGCTCACTAATTTTAACATAAATTTTTATTAAGCCCTATTATGATCACCATACAACTATTTTTCCTTTCATTCCTACAACTATTACACCTACGATGATTCAATTCCCTACTATACAAACAGTGTTCTGAGTTTGTGTTGTCATCAGTCATCAGCATATCCCTAATTTTTGCACTGGGATGTTAAGAAAAACTTTTGATGAGGTCTGTAGCAAGAAAAGTCCTTGAAGAATGCCAAGGAAAAAGCTCCACCCTATTCAATAATCTCTTTATTCAATGAGACCTATTGTTGCTGTTGTCATTTCCAATACAGAAAAATTCCTCAATTACTTAAAGTTCTTTACCAAGCTGAAATAAAAATTGTCTGTATAGGACTGCATAAAATTCTTCATTGAAGCACCAAGAAATTAGACCTATTACTTTTTCTTTGCCTAGAAATTAACTTTTCAAAGGAATTTTTAAAAAATGCATAGCAAGGATGGAATTTTATTGACAGGTAAATAAGCCAGAAGAAGACATGAGAAACAACTTCCTACACAAAATTTCTATAGCAGCTGTTTCTGACCATGGCAGCAGCACCGTGGGGATATAGAGGCTGACATGGTTTCATATGGCCCTGTAGCACCAAAAATGACCTCTATTTAGGATGAAGATATATGATGCCTTGCTGCCTGGGTCTAGTAGAATTAAGCTGGAAGGAGAAACACTCCTTGCTAACAGCACAATTATAGCACACAAACCAGAATTCCTCTTTTAAATAAAGTAGTTGCAAATAAAAAGAATGGAAGGAAGGAAGGAAGGAAGGAGAGGACAAAATATATATCTTAGAAAGCTGCAGTCTTTTAGTCAAATGGATTATTTCAGTTTCTCTGCAAATTGTAATAATACTTCATGGTGACTTGGGCTTCAGAAGGAAAGTCCATCTTTATTATAATCATTGTGAGCTTTGGTACAATGATGTTAAATCATAAAAAGACTTGTTTGAAAGCTGCCCAGGTTAATCTCAAAAGCTTTTCTGGTCATCAAGAAAGATAATAACACACTGCATGCTAGCACTTTTTATCAGAATATCTCAAAGTACTTTGCAAAGTAGATCATGAACTCATTACCTTTATATTTTTCGGGAAATGTGAGTAGGGAGTAGAAGTGACTAAGCATGTGTCAGTGGTAGTCCCAGTTCTAGAATACAAGCTGAAAGACAAGGCTGCTAGTCTTTCCTCCATCCACAGTTCTTCAGACCTTTACACACATATGTCCTCATATTTCACTTTCAGTTAACCCCTGTAGGCATTCATTTGCTGCACTTGTAAGCCTACTAACCTGAATCATGTGATTCACTGGAAATTAGAAATCCATTTTCAGCTGAAAGCTACAGATAGTCTGTCTGTAAAACTCTCAGAAGGAGAGTGATAGGCTTCTTCCTCTTCGGTAATGGAAATTGTTAAAATTGACAGTTTCTAGAACTGAAACTTGATCACACTCTGGGTTACAGCAATTTATTTTCTTTATTATCATCACCTCAGCTGGTTGCAGGTCTCCATAAGGAGATCAGGAATTGAATTTTCTTGGATATACTATGTAACTCACTATTGAATGTGTTTTGCAAGAGTCTTTTCATTACTGTCACCACAAAGCTCAATTTGGAGACAAGTAAATACTCATCCATGAAGTGGTGGCTTCCAGCAGTTTTGAGTTCAGAGGTCTACATTAAGGCTGTGTGCCAAAGAGCACGCCCCAGCACTGATATCACTTGTATGGTGACACTGTTCGAATGATCCCTGTCACAATCAAATTCACTGAGGTAGATGTAGCTTGGCTTCCTCCATGTTCAGCTCCTCTTCAGCTTCCCTAATCATAGCCACAAAAGCCAGGACTGTGGCTGTGAAGACCAAGGCAGAGGAAAGTTTGAATACTTTGATCTTTTCCATATCATCCATCTTTATACTGTCTCCCCGTTCTAAAGACTCACATTTTCTCTAAAACTCCTTTTCCGTTAGAAAACTTGTAAAATCCCCTCTTGTTACCCTTTATGCCTAACTATGAGTAGTTTTACCTCTGGTGGGCTTTGGCCTTCCTCCTTTGTCCCATAATGTTTGAACAATGCTTTTAGACACTTCCTGTGTTGTCTATCCTTGTTACCACTTTTTATGTCCTCCTCTGACATGATCTTTTTTATATTGATGCACGATAATACTTTTCTTTGATTGTATACTAAATGCGTCAATAGAACTAACCAGAAGAATGTCACACTAAATAGGCAATAAAAAATGTCATACTTGACCAGCACTCATTTTAATCAGACTAGCATTCATCTTGTTATTTCTAGCAACTCAAAATGCCCAAGTGATAAATGTCTACCTCAGTCACTGTCTGTTAGATATAAGACAAGTGACTGGAATAAGAATCAGCCGGGAGACCTGAGGAAGTTTAATTGATGGATTCTGAAAGTATAACATAGATTACACAAATTCAGCTGAATGTACCTACGAGATTGTTCTTCAAGAAGGCTGAAACAGTAACAAACATGAATATTAACTCAGAAGCATGCCTGCACAACCATTTCCCAACATGTAGAGAGTTACAGTGCCAGATTTTATATCTGACTACATTGATCCACTGAATCATAGGGTTGAAGACTGTAGTAGCCGTAGGATTCAGCAGTACTCTCTGTGAATCAAAGTATTTCAGATGTTTATTTATAGTGTTGTTTTCAAATAACAAGGTAGGAGAGTGTATCAATACTCTCCAAGACATATGTGGTCATTCAGGTAGTATCTCACTAGATAACTCCCCTTCTAAGTAGGAAAAAACAGTTATAGAGTTACACTTCCCTCCCACAAATGCAAAACCAGTCCTCTTTTCCTCAGCATGTTTTCTAAGGTATATTTTTTCCTTGGGTTTCTTTGGCTGTAGTGGTACTTGAGTGATTCTTGTATGCCAGACCTCTAGATCCAGAAACAAATTAGGTACCACGACATTCACAAAACTTGTGGTTCATGTGATCCTGTGAGATGTTTTGTGCAGTGTGTGGCAAGCACATTGGAAGTGATTCTGAACTGTCCATTGGGCAGAGCAAAATGCCAGCTCTAGTAGCCAGGAGATGAAAACCTGCTTGGTTCAGAACACGTGAGGAACATGCAGTGTGCCATGCCTCTGGGTCTGGGACTTGAACGTCAGTTACAGAATATCAAGAATTTGTGTTTACTCAGCCAGGCAAGGATTTGACCATGAGAGGAAGAAATAAAGCCTGCATTTCTAGTAATCTTCCCGTTGTTTCCTTATGTATGTCAGCTGTTGTTCACTTCTATATCTTTTAGGCACACTCTTGTGCTCCCTGACTTCCCATCCTTGCCTGAACGCCTGACATGGTGCTCAGCTACATAGGATAACTGTTCTCTAAGCCTGACTATTAGATGGGGCCTTTGGATGAGATAGATGGAAGAAAAACCTCATTAATGTCTTTTTATTAAGGCATTAATTTTGCTGCTTGGTAGGACAGACCGTATGCAAGCACAGAAACACTGTTCAGATGCATAGCAGTTCTAATTTATTAGTCTAATGCTTTTCCTAGGCTGGCCAGAGTGCTGTTGAATCCTTTTGCATGAAGAAAAGTATGTTTCTTAATACAGCATCTACTGTTTAGGATGTTAGTTTCCCAAATGAGGCAGCAAATTTTTCATTTGAAGAGTCTTACATGCTGCAAGGTGAGAAGTTTGGCACTTGTCTTTAACATATTTTTTGATTATTTTAAAACAAAATTCAGTTTAATTTTAGTTCTAAGGGAATGTAAGCTTATACAGGAAGCAACCACAAAAGCTCAGATATGAGTTAGAAAACCTGACATAGAACAGCAACACGCCCACAATCCTTGCTAGCATCAACTGGTGTCATGCTGAGCAATTGTTATATGTGTAATTACTTATGACTTTGAATATAGATCAAAATTGGCATAAACCTTATGTGTAAGAGTCACAAAATGATGACTGAACAACGTGTCCTGAAATGTTTTTAGCCTGCATCTTTTATGTAACTCAGCAGGCCTTGCTAAAGGAAAGAAAAGAGGTAGCAGGTGGTTGTGAGCGAAGTGGAGAGCTCATCAAAACTGGTGACTGAGCAGATTGTCAGCCAGCTTTTGCTCCAGGATACATTGGCAGTGTCTACCTAATTGCCCTCAAGTTGTGGGTTCCTTTTAAAAAATTTTAGAAAGCACAAATTTCATTGGTGACAGTACCGGGCTTCTTCACAGTAGTAAGAAAAGGGCAAAAATAGCAGCCTGAAGTTATTTCAGCTCATGCTGGCACAACGTATTACACAGTTAGGAAAATCAGTCTGGACATCCGACAGGTAGCACCATGTCAACATGGTTAGAAATTGATGCTCACAACATCCGCAGCATGACATTTGGTTCCTGCCTATTGTGTTTAATGCTGATTGTCATCACTTCTTTGTCGTTGTTCCAAGACTTAGTGAAGTCCCCTCATTTCTGCAGAAAATTAAGCTATTTGAATAGTATAATATATGTCAAGTTTAAGAGAATGTGAGTAAAACTCCTGGTGTCTTTGAAGGTACATTGACAAGTCATCTTACTACCCTCTTAGTTACGTGCATAAATCCAGTCATCACCCGCCCCTCTACTCTTCCATATGAAATAAAGGTGACCTTTTTTTACCTTTGTTGCAATACATCAATTGACAGTCCATTAGAATACAGTTAGAGGTCCTCACCACCCCAAGAAGCAGCCACTCAAAGCTTAATGAAATAGTGTTATCTTTGGTTCTATGTTTCTTAGACAACCATTTTGATCTTAGAAACTACAAGATATGAGCCCTTCAAAGCTGTAGCTGAGGCAGTTACAGAAAAGAAAATATCAAAGAGGATAAAGATAACCATCTAAATTTTTGCCTTTCCTTCTGTCACAGCTTCTGCTGCTGGGGAGGAAGACAAGCATGCTTTATGTTTCAAATCATTTGTTATCATACTGTTCTCGATGGGCCATATCAGCTTTGTCCCTGAAAACCTTCAAATGGTAAAAACCTCTCTCAGCTTCTGTCAGTCCTCTTTCCTTGATGAAATGCACTCTTCTCTCAGCAACGTTAAACTAGAAAGAATCCGATTTTGGCTTTATGGGGTTCCTACATCCTAGATAGCTCTTCATTCCAGAACCAGTCTCATCAGATGAGGTCAAATAATATATTTTACTTTAAGATTCATTGAGTTCTTTTCCCCCAGTTCCATCATCCTTAGATGATGACTTCCTCCACCCACTGCTTTCACACAGAGGAATTTCTGGCAGCTCTGATAGGGTGGAAATATGCAGCTTGCTGTGGTTTTCCCTTTAGCGCAAGCCCCTGACTACCTTTCCACCATTCTGCTGCCTTGCTGCAGAAGTGTTAAAGCCTGTGGTCCCTCTCTCTATAGTTGAAGGGTACTCTTCATAGCAGAATGTGCTTTAATATGACCACTCCAGAGTTTTTTCTTGTGGTAAATATAGAATTTTTTACATTTGACTCCTACAACATCTTTGCATCACTCCTAGAGAAGCTTTCCATACCACTTGGTAACAGAATCCAGGTCCTTTCTGATATGATACAGCTTTCTCAGAGTATATGAGAGACTCTATCAAGCAGGTTGACTTCAGTATCTGCTTTAGGTAGCTTCCTTTTCTAGTGAAAAAGCTGCTCCCTTTCCAGTCAATCACCAGCAAAGCTGGATTCCCCTCTCCTCTCGAAGACCTGTTACTATTTCCATATGTAGAACTGCATAAATCTTAACTAGTTTTCCTGCCTCTCTGGGATATGTACTTTCATAGGGAATTCAAAGGGTTTTCTCCCAACACTGCTATTTATGTAGGTCAGTACAACTCCATGCAATTAATTCTCTTGCTTTTTCCCTCTTGAAGTCATAGTGCTATTGCATTTTTAGGCACCTTATGACCCATAGGAACAATTCACAAGAAATACCCTTTGGTTTTAAAGAATACATGACCTGGAGGAGGTGTGGCAAGAGAAAAGCCTCAGGGCTGTGAAAATGCTTAGCAGCTTTATTTAAAATTCCATTATTATCAGACCTGCAACACAACAGAGTGTGATATTAACAAAAAAAAAAAAAAAGAAATATTTCACTAGGCTTCAGCTGAATTATTTCCCAATTGCACTCAAGCAGTGAATATGCAGGCAAGGTCAATTAGTCTCATTTTAAAAAGTTACAAGAACTAATCAGAAAATTCTTCTAAAGCACTTTATAAGAAACATACACATAGGATAAGGCTGGAGACTGGGAACTGTATTCATCAAAAAAGTCAGAAGAGCAAAAAATGTATTCACTTTCAAGTGAACTCAATCAAAATGAGCATCAGTGAAGAAGAAAAATCAAATCCCCACAATATTCATAACAAGGATCTTGTGAAGGCACAAGGGAAAAGTGATGTTAGCACAGCATTTTAGGCATTTCACCTAGATCCTTTTACAAGGAAGCAGAGGCTGACATCATTCTACAGAAGAATTATATTTATCTGTGTAGAAAACTTTACAGTTGCTCAGTGTTGAGGTGTATTAATCATCACACGTCTATTTTAGTTTGCAATGTTAATCTTCTACCATTTTCTGATTTCTTTTCCCCTTTTTCCCATTCTTTGTTTTACCAGATCTAGTTTATATTCTAAAATTCTTTAAAAAAATATTTATTATTTGTATTAGTCTGTTAAGACTCATGCCAGCATATGAGATGATTAACTTCATCTTATTGCTTTCAATAATTTCTACATCATTCGGTACGAAAAGAATATCAAGGCAAGACTAATAGAAATTGCAGTCAGCCCCCCTGAAGAAAAGCAGTAATTTATTTACAGACTTCTCAGGCTTCTGGGCAATAGAAAATATTTGTTAGAGATTTCTATAAGATTTAGATTACATGAGTACAGTCCTTTCAAACAACATGAGAGGGGCAGAAGGTGTCATGTAAGGATATTCTCCACATGGAGGAAAAAAGCAGTGCTGCTTCCTTTTCCCACCAAGTATCTCCTGTACTTATTTCTTTTAATAACTGTTCTCTCTTCTTCAGAGTTTATCTACTCTACTGATGTTCTTTCCTTCAAAACAAAAGACAAATTTACTGATAATATAAAACTCGTACTGTTTTTAAGCTCAGAGAGTGAAACACCAGCCCAACAGGAATCAACAGAACTTGACTCTTGCTGGCTTCATTAATACCGAGATCTCAACTGTAATTTCAAAAAGGAGCACAAGAAGTTAGCTACCATATTCTTAGAACAGTGCCAGAAGCATCTGAAAGCAGACTAAACAATTTTGACTAACCTGGGTTTTTTTCTTATGTAGTATAAGGTACAGTTATTACTCATGGATTTGATGGATACTTCTAGTATAGATATATTTTCAGATTCAAAATTATACTTGTAAGAATTTAGATATGCAGTCATATGCAAGGTCTATACACACATTTATTTTTTAAATCTGCATTTATAAACCCATCAAACCAACTAATTTGTTACAGTACCTACTTACCTACATCATGTTTTATTGAAATATAAAGCTTTTTTATCAGGTAGAATTTTTTTCCTTTCCTTTTCTGACATACTGCTTGTACTGATTAATAGCTCCGGAGTACTAGTAAAAATGGAGAGGGAGACCCAAAACAAAGTCACCAATGTGTTGCCAGCTCAGTATTACTAAGTTCTGGATAGTATTTTCTGTTCTGGAAGACATTGACAGGTGATCTACAGAAGCTACTAGAAAGGCTAAGTAGTCTTGAGGTAAAAGAAAAAAAAATCCTTCAGTCAATGACTACGTAGGAATTACTCATGAAAGCAGACGAGTCATGAGCATTATATTCACTCCATCATCAAAACTGTATTTTGATGTATCTTTACCTTCTGTACGTCAGGTTTGGTATTCTTTAACATACATGTAAGTGATCTAGAAGTGTAGCAAGGGGAATATCAAGGCAGCTGAGTTTGTAATGAGATAGAATAGTTCCGTTAAAATCAGAAAGCAACATGAAAAGCCTTCAAAAGATTGGAAAAAGTGAAGTGAATCATAGTTGCAAATGAATGTCCACACCAAAGAGAGCAAATATTAGAGGTGAAACAGTGAAACATTTTAACCACATTTAAGATTTTAAAGTAATGATTGCAGATTAGAAAGTAGATATGAACATCATTACACACTAGTTAATTAAGATTTCCACCCACTATGCAGCAGTAATCAGAAGCAAAGGAAATATTTAGCAAGATTACTGAAGAACGGGATTAAAAATAATTCCAAAATTGTTATAATACAATAATAGCAAGCAGTGGCTCACCCTCAGTTGAATTGCCATCACCTAGTCTCAAAGTTAATGGAGCAGAATAGAATTTCCAGGAACACACAACGCAAACTAAAAGGGACACATGGCTGAATATTTAAATAACAATTTTGACTCTTTTCACTAATGAGAGCAGAAGTGAACATGACAAAATATGTGATTTCTACATAGAAGATCTATCAGAAATTTATATTTGCCCTGTTTAGAGTTCAAGAACAACAGCTAGTCATAGAAATGAGAAGGTGGTTAGGAAATATAAAATCAATACGAAAATCATTTTCCACATAGTGTACAATCACACTGTGGAATTCATTGTCAGTTGATATTACTGAAAACATAAATTTAGCAAGGCTAAAAAAGTATTGGAAGTAAAGTATACTCAGTGGTACGAGTAACACCAATATCAGACCTGTAGCAGTAAATCTATCTTTGAAATGAGTGTTTTAGAGGAAGCATAAACTCTATGACTTCATGATCTAACACATAAAAATTGTTATCTACTAGTACTTAATAGGAAACATTAACTGATGGTCAGTTCTTGCAGAACTCCTTTTTCTCTTGAAAAAGCTCTTGAAAGTAGGACACTAAGTCACACTTAGTACTATAGGTAAGGTCTCTGGATGCTGCTATGATGTGATTATTAAATAAAAATATATTTCCGTGTCATACAAAATCAAGGATTTCAAAGGAACCACCATCTTTCTGACATTGGATTTATCTAGGTGATTTGAAATGTTATACTTTGGGGTAGGTTGATTCCCAATGTACTTCTCAGGCACTCCAGAAGCCAGGTGCTTGTTTATGGTCGTATCATCGATTCCTTCCTTTTCTTGGCAAAACAAAACCAAATCAGAACAAAACCCCAAACCCCTATAAAGTGAATATTATCTCACTTAGCCCTTGCAAGTGTTTTGTTCTGGTAGACTGGAAATGGCAAACACAGCCTGTACAATGAGTTAGGCTGTTCTTGTGCAATGGCAGTAAATCTGCAATTAAGGAGCCTGAGCTGCCCACTGGCAGAATGAAGATTAAAAGATAACCAACAGTCCCTGCTACTTCTTCTTCTACAAGGTGTCAGCAATCTACCTAGTGTTCTTGAGGGAACAGATCTACCCAAAGAACATTGAAATCCAGGACCTTGTGCCTATTAAAGTAGGAGTATTAGCCCTTGTGCTTTCTTCTCTTGCCTGCTATCATTTTATGTCATCCTGCTGTTCCATGATACAAATGCATAATCCCAATCACTTCTGTTTGCAGTCCTCCCTCAGTGATACATAGTGTACATCTCAGGAAAAACAAAAGCCCACTGACACCAGAATAAGCATAGTTCTAGAGCTAAAAGTCTAGATATCAACTTCAACTCTGCACATCAACTTCATAGCTTTTGAGTTTTAAAGGCACTACAAAAAGTGTTATTCTACCGGAATGACTATTTCTACTAAAGAGAAAACTCATGATCAACTGTTGATCAAAAAGAGTCAAAAATGAAATAATTTCAGTGCCTTCAAATTTAAGCATATGTCATTTCTAAGCAGTGTGCATGTGTTCATACATATTATTTACACCGTAAGATACAATGTAATCCTTTAAAAAAATCCAACAAAATTAATTTTCTCTGATCTCTTTTATATTTGCATATGCATATTTATGTCCACTCGTACCCAACAGATAGTCCTTGACATCCCATACTGTTGCTACTACCACAATTTTTTTTTCTTTTCTCTATCTAAAACTGCAATTTTTTTTTTGTTCTTGTTTCATTGTAAATAAAACACAGCCCAAAGTTTCAATGCAAGAGGAGTCATAGGTCATTTTCTTGTTACTTGTAACACAGGACTTATATATTTAGAAAAGAAATAATCTCCACTGTCAGTCTGCCATTCCCTGCTGGCTTCAGGAGGAAAAAAAGACAAACAAGTTTCTACTTGTTTTAAACAAAACCTAAACATGAATTCCTATCACCCTTGCATTCCTCAGCAACAAGATGTTATAAAAGAACTAATCCAGAAAAGCAAACAAGGATAAAAAGAAAGTGTTGTCAACTCCTCTGGTTTTAGTTTCATAGTATTTACTGACTTTGTGCTCAGCTGATTAAATAAGCAATTTCAAAAGAAACTCAGCTTTCATTTTTATTACACTTTTAAAGTACCTTTCTCACCCTTTTGGCTGTAGTGAAAAGCTGAAAGACTAAGTCAAAAGGTACATAAACAAACATACTCCTCAAATGTACTATTATTGTTTAAAAAAAGCCTTTAAAGGCAATCTGCCATTTTTTTTTTTAACCAATTACACAGAGTTTGTCTGCTCAAAGGAGACACACTTTGAAAAAGTTTGTATTCCCTACCTTGAAAGGACAAGTACATAGTTCAGAGGGACAAAACAGACTCATTTTTCCACCGATTTCATAGAACAAAAAAAAAAGTGGTAACTCTATTACTGCTACTCTCAGAGGGCAAGGACAGCTGAACTGCAGTTGTGCCTTGTCTTTCTCTCTAATGTATTGTAAACCTTTGGACTATACTTAAGATGTGCAGACTTGGCCTTCAAGTCTCCATGGCTAGACTATAAAAATGAAAAGCAAAATGAGAGCTTGCAAGAATGAACGGGTTATTTCAAGGAATGGTACCACAGCAAGAAATGTCATCTGCTGTCCCAAGGACACAAAATCTCTGCTCCACCATCCCCTGTAGCAGTCAGTGCAGTCCACCTAGCTGCATCCCACCGCAGCACATGGACCATGGACATCCTCAGCACCACAAGGCAGCTGCTTTCTTAGGTAACTCTGGTAGTGCTTAGTCAAAAGAGCAATTCCCTGTCAACTCTGCAAGGCAGTTAAAAAGCACAGATAATTATTAACTATTAATTTTTTATTTAAACTTAGAAGTTTGTTAACTTTATCTGAGTGAACTGAGTTCCGTAATCAGGTTAAAAACGAATCTTCTCTCAGGATGATCAAGTAAGGTAGAAGTTCATATTTTGAGCAAAAAAGGAATGCAATCCTACGGATAAAATTGAGCATAACTGTAAAAGATCTTATACACGAGAGCAAAATCTTTAAATTCATTACATATTTACAGTAACACAATGGAGTTACTTCACCAGTGAAATAACATAAGCATGAAACCTCCTAAGAAAAAAAAAAATCAGGTTTGTGCTTGCAGCACAACCTAGGCAGGCAGCAAGAATTTCAATGTATCTTTATCATTGTTTGCCCTGTCTGTGCATCAGATAAGCTTAAGAACATTAGAGATTTCTAAAGAACAATTCATCAGCAGGCTTCTGTTGTATTTTGATTTTCTGAATATGCAGTATATCTCTTTTGATCAAAAAACTCCATCAAGGTCACCAGTAAAAGAAAGATAAGGACTAATATAGCTGTCCTCATTAATTACCACATCGTGCTACTTCAAATAAGAAGGAAGGGAAACTAATAATAGAGCAATTTATTCAAAGTTACTTTACTTTCAAAATACAGTCCAAATACACCCAATTTCTCAGATTTTTTCCATGGTGCATTATATGTGTATGTTGCAGATGTATCCTTTCCTACTTCTAGATGACTTCCCAGCCTGGCTTTAAATCACATACCCTCTCTGCCATATTAGTTATTTACACAATTGTGATACCATTTAACAGCATTTTTAGACGCAGTATATCAGACAGAAACAAATAAATAGTGTTTACTTCACATAAGCATTATGAAAACATAAGCAATTTCCAAGGATCCAGCTCCACGTGATCAAGGCAGACTGCTGGCCACTACAGCACAAACTGAAAACTGCAGAACAGACAAATGTAATTCACTGTGACTATTAAACACGTTAAGACAATTCTTACAGAAAGCACCTATTTATAATATGAAGATGTATTTACTTGGATGTGTTATACAGGTGAAAGTAACTAATCTCTACTGTATGAATATAGGGGCTGTTTTCAATAATTTTATTCTGAACACTATCCTAGAATTATTTTTATAACTGTTCTTAATTCATAGATATAGTTTTAGAAATCAACATATTGAGTATTCTTTGAAACTCAGCTCATCACGTTCCCTTGAGGGGCTGAACTTTACCGCACATCACAGATCTGTATTTTGTTTTTTATTTGTGACTTTTTACGAAGTGAAAAGGATTTAAAATACATATAGATAGTAGAATTCAAATTAGTCTAAAAACAAAGTTTACCAAGTTCCTACATTAAGGTTTACATCTAGATTATTTAGTTTGCCATATACTTTTAATCCCGATGGATTCATATCAAATTCCAGCATCTAAGGGACGACTGAGGCTACCAAAGGAAATGGAAGCATTGACATTTTTCTGGAATTTGAACAAGTCAAACAATGTCTAAAACCTAGGGAGTTTTCTGCACTGTCCTTTACACATTGATAATAATAATAATTTTTTTAATGTAACTTAGATTAATGCCTGTTGATTTGTCTCTTTATATTCAGAGAGAATACAATTTAAAATACTCACACCAAAAAATAACAACAATAAAACCCACTGTGTTAACCTAAGGATGTCGATTCTAGGAAATTACTATTATTAAGAGTACATTGATTCTGTTCCACACTTTCCACTTGACTGTTTCCTAAAAGAATTTTTCAGAAGCATATAAGTGAACAATAACAGTAGTGAGTCTAAAACTGTTGATAAAATTCAACAAGACTTTTCAAGAAATATAGGTGAGGGATATCCAGCTAGTTTGCCTCTCATTCTATGTTATTCGACATCTTCCAACAAAGCTCTTTGGAAAGAAGAAGGAAAAAGGTCACTGAAAGATGTAAGTGATTCTTATGAAAATTATACAGCAATAAACAAGGTTCACACATACTATATGTAATGTTCTCAATATTCCTAACATAAACAACATTGCTTTGCATTCTGTAATATTCAGAACTCACTGCAGTGATAGGCTGTGATTCTTTTTTTTAATAGATTGTGCTAAAGACATCCACCTGCAGCATTCTTTTTATGCTATTCTTACTCCCACAGAAATAAATCGGTTTGCTCTGACTCGGTCACAACGGCATCAGGGCTGCCAATCTTCACAAAACCACGACAAACAGATCCCACATTGAAGTGATCTGGAATGTTGGCTAGATGTGCACACACCCTTTTGTTTGTGGAGGTGCATCTCCTTCAGCTAGCTGCTACAAGTCTTCCACTAGCAGATGGCAGGTGGTGCAATGGCCGGATGTGGTACTAGTAAGGAAGTTCAGCTGGCACAGATGGATATGAACATCAGGTACCAAAGCAGAATGGTAGGTGCCCTTGCTCAGTCTGACCCAAGGCTAGATGAGCAGGTCTTGATGAATGGCAGACATCATTCTCAATGCAGCGAGCAGGAGTAGACGGTGGATCAGATTGGTGAGGCTCACAGCAATAAGAGTGACAATCACAAAATCTACCCTTATCTCAGGTGAGCTACATGCTGTAGTGGACTTTGTGCCTGTTGCCTCTTGTCCTGTCAATGGGCCTCATAGAAAAGAGTCTGGTTCTGTCTCCTTTGTTGTCTCACAACAGGTATTTATTCACAATGATAAATACCTCCAAGCCTTCTTTGCAGCACATTGCTAGCTCATGGTCAGCTTGTTGTCCACCAGGACTCTCAGGTCCTTTTCTATCAAGTTGCTTTCTAGCTGGGTGGCCCTCAGCACATATTGGTGTTCCTCTCCAGGTGCAGGAGTTTGCATTTCCCTTTGTTAACTTTGTGAGGCTCCTTCTGGCCAATTTCTCCAGCCTGTTGAGGTCCCTCTGAATTCTGTTACATCTCCCAGTTTTGTAACATCTGCAGACTTGCTGAGGGTTCCATAATCCAGATAATTAATGAAGATGTTAAGCAGTACTGGTGCTGGCGTTAACCCTGTGGTACACCACCAGTGACTGGCCTCTATCAGGACTTCTTGCTGCTGATCACAACCCTCTGAACCTCACAGTTCAGCCAACTTTCACTCCACCTTTAAGCCCATTTATCTTGTCCCTATTTCATGTGTGCATGTCTTCCTTGTGCTGGGGAGTCCAGACCTGGACACAGCCCTCCAAATGTACCACCCGAACACTTTTGCTTCACACAGTAGCTCAATTCTCTAACAGTGCTTACTACAAACACTTCAGTTTGTTATTTCACTTATCTGGCTACAGTTACTGAGAACTTATCCTATGTATTGTAACGATGTGTCTTGTCCATATAAATTTCTCTAACATTAGCAAGTTAAATATATCTTTTTTTCCATGAAGCAAATACTCATAGCTTTATGCTGTCATTCAAGTGTTGGTCTAGAAGAGGATTTTTGGCGAGAGGAAAGCATTTTGTTAAGAGCTATGCATCTATGACTGTCACTTTCTGATGCGGAAACCCTAGAAGAGAACCTACTTGCTTAGCAATTTCATGATTTTCTGTGCTGATAACCAACTTCTCATTGCTACCTGATCATATTTTCAGCTATCATTATGGATTTTCTATCATCTATTCAAAGCATTTGTAACATTGAGGATCCTCTTTAATACCAAGTACTAATTTTCCTCTCAGTTACTTTACTTACACATAAATATAACTTCATTCATTCAAATTAACAAATTATTGGATTACTCTATTGTAAGAGGGAAATTGATTCCTTTTATATAGATTCAGATCTAATAGCCAATACTTAATTTACTCTATTTTTATTACATATTAGAGGCATCATGTCAAAGTGACCTCCATTCAGATGGTAGGTCGTAAATATTCATTAGGATATTACTAATCATGTAGCATTTTCTGAAAGTTATTTTAAAGCAATATCCTTGCTACCTGAAGACCTAGGTTTTAAATTCAGGGAGGTTTACAAATTATTGACTGCATAACAGAACCTGAATTTCCCTGTGTAGATGCTGTGCTAGCAGTATTTAAGGCAATGCTCTATACACTACATGGGGATCACTTTTATAAACATTAACAACAAATTACACTGTATTCACAAATTATTAACCAACATTTTGTAGAAAAAAAAAATATTGAAAAAGCCTAATACTATTGATTTCCACAAAAAAATCCCATTGTTTTTAGGTGCAAGTACCATTTGATCTTCTGAGTTACCAAACTGATCTTGAATTAACCTTAGTAATTTTTCTCGCTGTCAATCACAGAGAATGCAAATTTTCCACTCCATTGCGAAGCTGTGGTGATTTTCCAGATAACAGCCAGGATCTAAAATCAGTTATATTGCAGTGGAAGTGTATTTTGCATTGCTGCATTCTCAATTACTCAGTCTCTTCACAAGATTCATCATATTAGTTTCACTGCTAGAACACAGCATAAGGTATATAAAGGAAAAATACATCTAAATATCCAAGCCAAGTGGCCACAGCCTACAGGACTGCTTAGAAACAAAAATCAAAGCTTTTTTTTTTTTTTTTTTAAAAAAGCCACATTTCTTAAAACCCTCCTTTTCATGTTCTGTACTTCAATATCAAACTAAAATTGTGTTCCTGTTACAATCCAAGTAATTTTTTTCTCTAAACAACACTTACAAGAATGGTAAGTCACCAGAAATCAGGTCTGTTTCTCTAAATGCCTTTTCTCTAGGAGAATGTCACAGGGATGGGGAAAGGTATGTGAGAGGGAGAAGACTGGACAGGATGTGGGCATGTGTGACAGGGAGTGTCATAGGGTTTCTTTCATTTTTTTAACAGTGGCTTTCAGCTCATACTCCACAGTTCCTGTGTCAGGCAACTGTCTATTCCAGCAATGGGAAAAAGGTGACAATGTTCTTATCTTCCACTTAGTGAGTCTTGAGCTTCAGAGGAGCTGGGCAGAGAATAAGGTGACACGTATAGAACTAAGCTGTCAAGATGCACTTTTACCATCACTTACCAACATTTTTCCAGATTTTAACTACTCTTCTGTAAAATGGAGCTTGTAAAATGGTCATATGGAAGAAATTTTTTCCATAGGTTGGCTGGGATATCCAACTTCTGATTCACCTTTGTGATAAGACAGATGCTTTTTTTTTCCCTGGCCTTATATGTTAGCTACTTTAAAAATCTCTGCATAGTTCCAGAAAATCCTACACACTAGCTTGGAGTGCTATGAATTATTTTCAGATGCCTCTGAAATATCAATGTTTCTGGTGGGACAAAACAAAGAAAAAGACAAAAAAGAACCCCAACAAGCAAATGGGATTTTATTAGAATTATGCTGCACAACACTGTACCTTCAATCAAACTGGCATCATCTACCTGGACTTGTGCAAAACATTTGACACTGTCCCACATGACATCCTTGTCTCTAGACTGGAGAGACATGGATCTGATGGACAGACAACTCAGTGGATAAGGAACTGCCTGGATGGTCGCGCTCAAATAGTTGTGGTTGACAGCTCAATGTCCAAGTGGAGACCAGTGATGAGTGGCATTCCTCAGGAGTTGGGTTGGGATAGGCCCTGTTTAACATCTTTATTGGTGACATGGACAGTGGGATAGAGTGTACCCTCTACAAGTTCAGTGACAACAAGTTGTGTGATGTGGTCGACATGCTGGAGGGAAGGGATGCCATCCAGAGGGACCTTGACAGGCTGGAGACATGAGCTCATGAGAACCTCATGAAGCTCAAGAAGGCCAAGTGCAAGGTCCTGTACATGGGGCGGGGCAATCCCAGACACAAATACAGGCTGGGCAGAGAATGGATGGAGAGCAGCCCTGAGGAGAAGGACTTGGGGTACTACTGGATGAGAAGCCAGCCTGGCCAGCAGGTCGAGGGAGTTTATTCTTCCCCTCTATTCTGCTCTTGTGAGACCCCGCCTGGAGTACTGCATCCAACTCTGGAGCCCCAAAATAAGAAGGACATAGACCTGTTGGAAAGAGTCCAGGGGAGGGCCACAAAGATGATCAGAGGGCTGGAGCACCTCTCCTGTGAGGACTGAGGCTGAGAGAGTTGGGGCTGTTTAGCCTGGAGAAGAGAAGGCTCCAGGGAGACCTTATTACTGCCTTTCAGTAAGTACTTAAAGGGGGCTTACAAGAAAGATGGGGAGAAACTTTTTAGCCAGGCCTGTTACGATAGGACAAGGGGTAATGGTTTTAAACTAAAAGCAGGTAGATGCAGACTCGACATAAGGAAAAAAAATTCACAATGAGGGTAGTGAAACACTGGAACAGGTTGCCCAGAGGGGTGGTAGATGTCCTGTCCCTGGAAACATTCAAGGCCAGGATGGACAGGGCTCTGAGCAATCTGATCTTATTGAAGATGTCCTTGCCCTTGGCAGGGGGAGTTGGACTACGTGACCTTTAAAGGTGCCTTCCAACCCAAACTATTCTACGATTCTGTTTTTTGTTTCCTGAAAACTAAAAAAGACAGGAAAACCTCAAACATTTCTGTCATGCTCCGATTTTGGATGAGAGGAAGGCCCCCTTGTGTTCCAGCTGACCTCAGACGAGTCTGGGAGGCTAGGGGCAGCTAGGCCAACCTCTCACACACTGGAGCATGGTTTTGCTCCTGTTCTCGGGAACAGAATTAAGACTCAAAATGGAGTCAAGTGCCAGGTAACTTTATTAACCCGACAAGAAGTTCGCAAATGCAAGAGAAAGGAAAGAAAGGAAAGAGGGAAAAGATTTTGAATTGCAATAGCTACCACCAGGGAGCTGCGGCGTCCCGACAGTCCAGTTGACTCAGTGGGGGAACATTCTGTCCGATGTTGGTCGTTTCTGTCCTTTTGTCGTTCGTCTGATTCACGTCACATATTCCAAGAGCAGGTTTGCTTGGCCGCACCCCTCACCTGGCAGTGATACGCATGCCCAGTACTGTCTGTGGGCCCCTCTGTTTTTTTGGCCTGGGTCTGGCCTCATACGTAGGGGTAAGGCTAAATTATGCAGAATCAGCTCTGCATTCAGGTTCACAGGACAACTGGAACTAACTTGCAAAATAATGGGAAATGGCTTGCAAGATAAGGGAATCAGCTGGCAGGAAAACAGGAAGACTCCAGTCCTATGGTTTGACTGATGTACCATTGTTTAGGTGGTGGTTTGACGCTTCGACAATATTGAGACAAACATTCAACACTGTTTCTCACAACTTCATTTTCTTGTGACAATTTATTTCCTTGCTAATTGTTCATTACATCCCTAATGTAACCCAGTTCACAAAGAAGAAAGAGTGAAATACTGTAAACAGTGTTCTGTCATGTATGACCAGTGTGGAAGGAAATACAATTCAAAAACAAATAAGATCTTGAAGGACAGGCTCCATGCCCTGGCACCAGAATACACAGACAGTGCTGCAGTGAGAAGAAAGAAAACAAATCACTGGCATTACCATTGCCAGTATAATATAACAGACAATACCAAGCAAGCACCACTGAGAACTATTGAAGCACCTACTCAGACTGATACTGAGCACCAAAATCTCCAGACAGACTCTACACTCAGGCATATCTCTGTGCTGGGCTCAGTATAAGCATGAACACACCTAACATTAACAAAGCATCATTTCCAGACAAATAGCCCCCGCAGCACTGCTGTTCCTTGTGCAGATGAAAGTAAAGACTGGAGAGGAACAAAACCAACAAAAGCTTTTCAGACAGCCAATGCTTGCACTGCTAAATATTCCTGAGCATTTTGCAAATACTTCAGTTTTAGTTAATATTATATTTTTTTCATGTTGTACCTTATCTTATAGTGTAAAATTCAATTTACTTCGTGTTAGCAGTCAGTAGAACTGAATTGTTTGAAACCAGCTGTCTGAATTGTTTTTTACATAATTGTAAGCATAAGAAGCTCTGCAATTTTGTTTAAGTACTCGCTGCTGTCCATTCAATGGCAAGAAATGGGAAGCTATAGTTATGCCAGAGTGTTTTATTAAGCATCCAAGCAATCTATACAAAATAATTAAAAAGGTTCACCTCAGCTCCTCAAGCTAGCAAACAGAGAGAGTTACATTTAAGTTTATGTTTTATTTGCCAAAGAAATTGACCCTTATGCAATGCAGCCCATAAAACTAGTCAAGCTCAAGATGTACTGCTTTGTCTTGAGTCTCCTCCCAACTCAGTACAAAGAAGCATTGAGCCTTAATGCATAAGTGCAACATGTTCCCTGTGAATATTCTTCTATTCACAGTCATAGGGATCTACAGTATTCATCTAGTCTTCTGCACAAAAACCACTTTTCATATTTGGGATAAAAACACAATTACCACATCCACCTTGTATATCTTTCATGCTTTGTCTACATTCATTGCACCCAGCATCTTATTACATATGGATTTTTTAGTGCCTGGAGAAGCTACTGCCAACTGTAAGCATCAGAAATCATAGAATCATAGAATGGTTAGGGTTGGAAGGGACCTTCATAGGTCATCTAGTCCAACCCCCCTGCAAGGAGCAGGGACATCCCCCACTAGATCAAGTTGCTCAGAGCCCCATCCAACCTGGCCTTGAACGTTTCCAGGGATGGGGCATCCACCACCTCTCTGGGCAACCTGTTCCAGTGTTCCACAACCCTCATAGTGAAAAATTTTTTCCTAATGTCCAATCTAAATCTACCCCCCTCTATTTTAAAACCATTACCCCTTGTCCTATCACAACAGGCCCTACTGAACAGTCTCTCCCCATCTTTCTTGTAGGCCCCCTTGAGGTACTGGAAGACCGC